>JACGCM010002015.1:0-13751 GCA_014058105.1 Kingdonia uniflora
AAAAGCAAGCACATTTGGGTCATTTGGGTGGTCAATCGGTGATACGTTTGGACTCCACTATAGTTACTGATCCGATTAATGTAGTTTGACGTGGAATTTTCATTTTAAGGAATTTTTTTTTCAATAGTAATGCAGCCTATAAATTGAGACAATATTGAAAACTTTTATGAGTAAATACAAGCACTTTTGGGTCGTTTATAGGATAAATAAGTAAGCGCAATTGAGCAATTTGGGGGATCCATTTGAGATATTTATAGACTCTACGATAGTCACATAACCTATTCATAGAGTTTGACGAGGAATATCTATTTTACGGATTTTTTTAGCAATTGTTTTGAAGCCTATAATATGAGATAAAATATTTCATTTCCATGTTTAAATACAAGCACATTTAAGTCGTTTGGGTGGTCAATCGGGGATATTTTTGTAAACAACTATAGTCACTGAACCTATTAATTTAGTTTGACGTGGATTTTCATTTTAAGGATTACTTTTGCAATAGTAATGCAGCCTATAAAATGAGATAAAATTGATCATTTTGATGAGTAAATATAAGCACATTTGGGTCGTTTATGGGATAAATAAGTAAGCACATTTGAGTAATTTGGAGGATCCATTTAAGATTTTAATAGACTCTACGATAGTCACATAACCTATTCATTGAGTTTGACGAGGAATATCTATTTTACGGATTTATTTAGCAATTGTTTTGAAGCCTATAATTTGAGATAAAATACTTCATTTCCATGTTTAAATACAAGCACATTTAGGTCGTTTGGGTGGTCAATCGGGGATATTTTTTGACACCACTATAGTCACTGAACCTATTAATGTAGTTTGACGTGGAATTTTCATTTTAATGATTTTTTTTTCAATAGTAATGCAGCTTATAAAATGAGAAAAAATCTATCATTTTCATGAGTAAATAAAAGCACATTTGGGTCATTTATGGGATAAATATGTAAGCACATTTGAGTAATTTGGGGGATCCATTTGAGATATTTATAGACTCTACGATAGTCGCATAACCTATTCATAGAGTTTGACGAGGAATATCTATTTTAAGGATTTTTTTAGCAATTGTTTTGAAGCCTTAAATATGAGATAAAATTGTTTATTTCCATGTGTAAAAAAAAGAACATTTGGGTCGTTTGGGTGGTCAATCGGGATATTTTTGGACTCCACTATAGTCACTGAACCTATTAATGTAGTTTGACGTGGAATTTTTATTTTTAAGATTTTTTTTGCAATAGTAATGCAGCCTATAAAATGAGGCAAAATTGATCATTTTAATGAGTAAATACAAGCACTTTTGGATCGTTTATGGGATAAATAAGTAAGCCCATTTGAGTAATTTGTGGGATCCATTTGACTTATTCGTGGACTCTATGATAGTCACAAAACCTATTCATTGTGTTTGACGCGGAATTTTTATTTTACAAATTTTTTTAGCAATATGTTTGAAGCCTATAATATGAGATAAAATTGTTCATTTCCATGTGTAAAAACAAGCTCATTTGGGTAATTTGGGTGGTCAATCGGTGATACTTTTGGACTCCACTATAGTCACTGATCCTATTAATGTAGTTTGACGTGGAATTTTACTTTTAAGGAATTTTTTTTTCAATAGTAATGCTGCCTATAAATTGAGACAATATTGAAAACTTTTATGAGTTAATACAAGCACATTTGGGTCGTTTATAGGATAAATAAGTAAGAGCAATTGAGCAATTTGGGGGATCCATTTGAGATATTTATAGACTCTACGATAGTCACATAACCTATTCATGTAGTTTGGCGAGGAATATTTATTTTACGGATTTTTTTAGCAATTGTTTTGAAGCCTATAATATGAGATAAAATATTTCATGTCCATGTTTAAATACAAGCACATTTAGGTCGTTTGGGTGGTCAATCGGGGATATTTTTGTAAACCACAATAGTCACTGAACCTATTAATTTAGTATGACGTGGATTTTCATTTTAAGGATTATTTTTGCAATTGTAATGCAGCCTATAAAATGAGATAAAATTGATAATTTTGATGAGTAAATATAACCACATTTGGGTCGTTTATGGGATAAATAAGTAAGCACATTTGAGTAATTTAGAGGATCCATTTGAGATTTTAATAGACTCTACGATAGTCACAAAACCTATTCATAGAGTTTGATGCGGAATATCCATTTCACAGATTTTTTTAGCAATAGTTTTGAAGCGTAAAATATGAGATAAATTTGGTTATTTCCATATGTAAATTCAAGCATATTTTGGTCATTTGGGAGGTCAGTCGGGGATATTTTTGGACTCCACTATTGTGACTGAACCAATTAACGTAGTTTGACGTGGAATTTTGATTTTAAAGATTTTTTTTGCAATTGTAATGCAGCCTATTAAATGAGACAAAATTGATCATTTTTATAAGTAAATACATGCACATTTGGGTCGTTTATGGGATAAATAAGTAAGCATATTTGAGCAATTTTTGGGATCCATTTGAGATATTTATAGACTCTACGATAGTCACAAAACCTATTCATTGAGTTTGACCCCGAATTTCCATTTTACTGATATTTTAAGAATTAGTTTTGAAGCCTATAATATGAGATAAAATTGTTCATTTCTATGTATAAATACAATAACATTTGGGTCATTTGGGTGGCCAATCGGAGATATTTTTGGACTCCACTATAGTCACTGAACCTATTAATGTAGTTTGACGTAGAATTTTCATTGGTAGGATTTTTTTTGCAATAGTAATGCAGCCTATAAAATGAAACAAAATTGATCATTTTCATGAGTAAATACAAGCACATTTGGGTCGTTTATGGGGTAAATAGGTAAGCACATTTGAGTAATTTGAGTGATCCATTTAAGATATTTATGGACTCTACAATAGTCACAGGACCAATTCATAGAGTTTGACGAGGAATCCATTTTACGTAATTATTTAGCAATTGTTTTGAAGCCTATAATATGATATAAATTTAGTTATTTCCATGTGTAAATACTCGCACATTTGTGTCATTTGGGTGGTCAATCAGAGATATTTTTTGACTCCACTATTATCACTGAACCTATTAATGTAGTTTGACGTTGAATTTCCATTTAAAAGATTTTTTGTGCAATAGTAATGCAGCCTATAAAATGAGACAAAATTAATAATTTTCATTACTAAATACAAGCACATTTGGGTCATCTATGGGATAAATAAGTAAGCACATTTGAGTAATTTTTGGGATGCAATTTTATATTTATGGACTCTACGATAGTAACAGAACCTATTCATTGAGTTTTTTTAGCAATATTTTTGAAGCCTATAATATGAGATAAAATATTTCATTTCCATGTGTAAATACAAGCACATTTGGGTCATTTGGGTGGTCAATCGGTGATATTTTGGTACTCCACTATAGTTATTGAACCTACTAATGTAGTTTGACATGGAATTTTCATATTAAGGATTTTATTTTGCAATAGTAATGCAGCCTATAAAATGAGACAAAATTGATAATTTTCATGAGTAAATACAAGCATATTTGGGTCGTTTATGGGATAAATAACTAAGCACATTTGAGCAATTTGGGGGATCCATTTGAGATATTTATAGACTTTGTGATAGTCACATAACATTTTCATTAAGTTTTACGAGGAATATCTATTTTACTGATTTTTTTAGCAATTGTTTGGAAGCCTATAATATGAGATAAAATTGTTCATTTCCATGTGTAAATACAAGGACATTTAGGCCGTTTGGGTGGTCAATCGGAGTTATTTTTAATCCACTCTAGTCACTGAACCAATTAATATAGTTTGACGTGGAATTTACTTTTTTAAGATTTATTTTGCAATAGTAATGTAGCCTATAAAATTAGACAAAATTGATAATTTTCATCAGTCAGTACAAGCAAATTTGGGTCGTTTATGGGATAAATAAGTAAGCACATTTGAGTAATTTGGGGGATTCTTTTGAGATAATTATATTCTCTTCGATAGTCACATAACCTATTCATAGAGTTTGACGAGGAATATCTATTTTACGGTGTTTTTTAGCCAAATTTATGAAGCCTATAATATGAGATAGAATTATTAATTTCCATGTGTAAATATAAGCACATTTAGGTCGTTTGGGTGGTCAATCGGAGATATTTTAGGACTCCACTATAGTCACTGAACCTATTAATATAGTTTGACGTTGAATTTTCATTTTAAGGATTTTTTGGCAATAGTAATACGGCCTATATAATTAGACAAAATTGTTCATTTTCATGAGTAAATACAAGCACATTTGGGTCGTTTATGGGATATATAAGTAAGCACATTTGAGTAATTTGGGGGATCCATTTGAGATATTTATAGACTCTACGATAGTCACATAACCAATTCATAGAGTTTGACGAGGAAAACTATTTTACGGATTATTTTAGCAATAGCTTTGAAGCCTTTAATATGAGACAAATTTGGTCATTTCTACGTGTCAATACAAGCACATTTGGTTAATTTGGGTGGTCAATCGGAGATATATTTGGACTCCACTAAAGTCACTGAACCTATTAATGTTGTTAGACTTAGAATTTTCATTTTAAGGATTTTTTTTTGCAATAGTAATGCAGCTTATAATTAGACACAAAATTGATCATTTTCCTGAGTAAATACAAGCACATTTGAGTCGTTTAAGGGAAAACTAAGTAAGTACATTTGAGTAATTTGGGGGATCCAATATAGATATTTATAGACTCTATGATAGTGACATAACCTATTCATAGAGTTTGACGAGGAATATCCATTTTACAGATTTTTTTAGCAATTGTTTTAAAGCCTAAAATATGAGATAAAATTGTTCATTTCCATGCGTAAATACAAGCACATTTGGGTCGTTTGGGTGGTCACTGAACCTATTAATGTAATTTGACGTGGAATTTTTATTTTAAGGATTTTTTTTTTCAATAGTAATGCAGCACATAAAATGTGACAAAATTGATAATTTTCATAAGTAATTACAAGCACGTTTGGGTCGTTTATAAGATAAACAAGTAACCACATTTGAGTAATTTGGGGGATCCATTTGAGATATTAATAGACTCTACGATAGTCACATAACCTATTCATAGAGTAAGACGTGGAATATCTATTTTACAGATTTTTTTAGCAATTGCTTTAAAGTCAATAATATGAGATAAAATTGTTCATTTCTATGTGTAAATACAAGCACATTTAGGCTGTTTGGGTGGTCAATCGGGAATATTTTTTGACTCCACTATTGTCACTGAACCTATTAATGTAGTTTGACGTGGAATTTTTATTTAAAAGTTTTTTTTTCAATAGTAATGCAGCCTATAAAATGAGTCAAATTTGATCATTTTCATGAGTAAATACTAGCCCATTTGGGTCGTTTATGGGATAAATAAGTAAGCACATTTGAGTAATTTGGGGGATCAATTTGAGATATTTATAGACTCTGCGATAGTCACATAACCTATTCAAAGAGTTTAACGGGGTATATCAATTTCACAGATTTTTTTAGCAATGGTTTTGAAGCCTAAAATTTGAGATAAAATTGTTCATTTCCTTGCGTAAATACAAGCATATTTAGGTCGTTTGGGTGGTCAATCAGAGATATTTTTAAATCCACTATAGTCACTGAACCTATTAATGTAGTTTGACGTTGAATTTTCATTTTAAGGATTTTTTTTGCAATTGTAATGCAGCCTATAAATTTAGACAAAATTGATAATTTTCATGAGTAAGTACAACCACATTTGGGTTGTTTATGGGATAAATAAGTAAGCAGAGTTGAGTAATTTGGGGGATCCATTTGAGATATTTATAGACTCTGCGGTTGTCACATAACCTATTCATTGAGTTTGACATCGAATTTCTATTTTACAGATTTTTTTTGCAATAGTTTTGAAGCATTTAATATGAGATAAATTTGGCCATTTCTATGTGTAAATTCAAGCACATTTGGGTCATTTGGGTGGTGAATCGGAGATATTTTTGGACTCCACTATAGGCACTGAACCTATTAATGTAGTTTGACGTTGAATTTACATTTTATGGATTTTTTTTTGCAATAGCAATGTGAACCTATAAAATGAGATAAAATTGATCATTTTCCTGAGTAAATGCAAGCACATTTGGGTCGTTTATGGGATAAATAAGTAAGCACATTTGAGTAATTCGGGGGATCTATTTGAGATATTCATAAACTCTACAGTAGTCACATAATCTATTCATAAAGTTTTACGATGCATATCAATTTTACGAACTTTTTTAGCAATTGTTTTGAAGCCTATAATATGAGATAAAATTGTTCATTTTCATGTGAAAATACAAGCACATTTAGGCCCTTTGGGTGGTCAATCGGAGATATTTTTGGACTCCACTATAGTCAGTGAACCTATTAATGTAGTTTTACGTAGAATTTTTATTTTAATGATTTTTTGTTCAATAGTAATACAGCCTATAAAATGAGGCTAAATTGACCATTTTCATGAGAAAATACATGCACATTTGGGTCGTTTATGGGATAAATAAGTAAGCACATTTGAGTAATTAGGGGGATCCATTTGAGATATTTATATACTCAACGATTGTCAAAAAACCTTTTCATAGACTTTGACGTAGAATATCCATTTTACGGATTTTTTTTGCAATAGTTATGAAATCTTTAATATGAGATTAATTTTGTCATTTCTATGTGTAAGTACAAGCTCATTTGGGTCATTTGAGCAGTCAATCGGAGATTTTTTGGGACTCCACTATAGTCAATGAACCTATTAACGTAGTTTAACGTAGAATTTACATTTTAAGGATTTTTTTGAATTAGTAATGCAGCCTATAAAATGAGACAAAATTGATCATTTTCATTAGTAAATACAAGCACATTTGGGTCGTTTATGGGATAAATAAGTAAACAGATTTGAGTAATTTGGGGGATCCATTTGAGAATTTTATAGACTCTAAGATAGTCGCATAACCTATTCATAGAGTTTGACGGGGAATATCCATTTTACTTATTTTTTGAGCAATTATTTTTAAGCCTATATTATGAGATAAAATTGTTCATTTCCATGTGTAAATACAAGCACCTTTAGGTCGTTTGGGTGGTCAATCAGAGATATTTCTGTACTCCACTATTGTCACTGAAACTACTAATGTAGTTTCACGCGGAATTTCATTTTAAGTATTTTTTTTGCAATAGTAATTCAACCTATAAAATGAGACAAAATTGATCATTTTCATGAGTAAATACCAGCACATTTGGGTCGTTTATGGGATAAATAAGTAAGCACATTTGAGTAATTTGGGGGATCCATTTGTGATATTTATAGACTCTACGATAGTCACATAACCTATTCATTGAGTTAGACTAGGAATATCCATTTTATGGATTTTTTTAGCAATAGTTTTGAAGCCTTCAATATAAGATAAATTTGGTCATTTCCATGTGTAAATACTAGCACATTTGGGTCATTTGGGAGGTCAATCGGGGATATTTTTGGACACACTATAGTCACCGAACATATTAATGAAGTTTGACGTGGAATTTTCATTTTAAGTATTTTTTTTGCAATAGTAATGCAGCCAATAAAATGAGACAAAATTAATCATTTTCATGAGTAAATACAAACACATTTGGATCGTTTATGGGATAAATAAGTAAGCACATTTGAGTTTTTTTTGGGATCCTTTGTAGATATTTATGGACTCTACGATACTTACAAAACCTATTCATTGAGTTTGACGTCGAATTTCCATTTTACGGATTTTTTTAGCAATAGTTTTGAAGCCTACAATATGAGATAAAATTGTTCATTTTCATGTGTAAATACAAGCTCATTTGGGTTATTTGGGTGCCCAATCGGAGATATTTTTGACTCCACTATTGTCTCTGAACCTATTAATGCAGTATGACGTGGAAATTACAATTTTCGGGATTTTTTTATACAATAGTAAAGCAGCCAATAAAATGTGACAAAATTTATCATTTTCATGAGTAAATTCAAGCACATTTGGGTTGTTTATGGGATAAATAAGTAAGCACATTTGAGTAATTTGGGGGATCCATTTGAGATATTTATAGACTCTACGATTCTCAAAAAACCTATTCACAGAGTTTGATGAGGAATATCCATTTTACGGATTTTTTTAGCAATTGTTTAAAAGCCTATAATATGAGATAAAATTGTTCATTTCCATGTGTAAATACAAGAATATTTTGGCCGCTTGGGTGGTCAATCGGAGATATTTTTGGACTCCACTATTATCACTGAACATATTAATGTAGTTTGAGGTGGAAATTTCATTTTAAGGATTTTTTTGGCAATAGTAATGCAACCTATAAAATGAGACAAAATTGATTATTTTTATGAGTAAATACAAGCACATTTGGGTCGTTTATGGGTTTAATAAGTATGCACATTTGAGTAATTTGAGTGATCCATTTAAGATATTTATGGGGCCTACGATAGTCACAGAACCTATTCATCGAGTTTGACGAGGAATATCCATTTTACGGAATTTTTTAGCAATAGTTTTGTAGCCTATAATATGAGATAAATTTTGTCATTTCCATGTCTAAATACTAGCACATTTGGGTCATTTGGGAGGTCAATCGGGGATATTTTTGGACTCCACTATAGTCACCGAACATATTAATGTAGTTTGACGTGGAATTTTCATTTTAAGTATTTTTTTTTGTAATAGTAATGCAACTAATAAAATGAGACAAAATTGATCATTTTCATGAGTAAAAATACAAACACATTTGGATCGTTTATGGGATTAATATGTTAGCACATTTGAGTAATTTGGGGATCCATTTGAGATATTTATAGACTCTACGATAGTCACATAACCTATTCATGGAGTTTGACGAGGAATATAAGTTTTATTGATTTTTTTAGCAATTGTTTTAAAGCCTATAATAGGAGATAAAATTGCTCATTTCCATGTGTAAATACAAGCACATTTGGGTCATTTGCGAGGTCAATCGGTTATATTTTTTGACTCTACTATAGTCACTGAACATAGTAATGTAGTTTGACGCTGAATTTTTATTTTAAGGATTTTGTTTCCAATAGTAATACAGCCTATTAAATGAGACGAAATTGATCATTTTCATTGGTAAATACAAGCACATTTTGGTCGCTTATGGGATAAATAAGTAAGCACATTTGAGTAATTTGGGGGATCCATTTGAGATATTTATAGACTCTAAGATAGTCACATAACCTATTCATAGAGTTTGACGTGAAATATCTATTTTACGGATTTTTTTAGCAATTTTTTTGAAGCCTATAATATGAGATAAAATTGTTCATTTCCATGTGTAAATACAAGCGCATTTAGGTCGTTTGGGTGGTCAATCGGAGATATTTTTGGACTCTACTATTGTCACTGAGCCTATTAACGTAGGTTGGCGTGGAATTTTAATTTTAAAGATTTTTTTTGCAATAGTAATGCAGCCTATTAAATTAGACAAAATGATCATTTTTATAAGTAAATACAAGCACATTTGGGTCGTTTATGTGATAAATTAGTAGGAACATTTGAGTAATTTTTGGGATCCATTTGAGATATTTATAGACTCTACGATAATCACAGAACCTATTCATTGAGTTTGACGTCGAATTTCCATTTTACAGATTTTTTTAGCAATAGTTTTGAAGGTTATAATATGAGATAAAATTGTTCATTTCTATGTGTAAATACAAGCACATTTGGGTCATTTACGAGGTCAATCGGTGATATTTTTGACTCTACTATAGTCACTGAACCTATTAATGTAGTTTGACGTGGAATTTCCATTTTAAGATTTTTTTGCAATAGTAATGCTGCCTATAAAATGAGAAAAATTGATCATTTTCATGAGTAAATACAAGCCCATTTGGGTAATTTATTGGATAAATAAGTAAGCACATTTGTGTAATTTTTGGGACCCATTTGAGATATTTATGGACTCTACGATAGTTACAGAACCTATTCATTGAGTTTGACATGGAATTTTTATTTTCAAATTTTTTTAACAATATTTTTGAAGCCAATAATATGAGAGAAATAGTTCATTTGCATGTGTAAATACAAGCACATTTCGGTCGTTTGGGTGGTCAATCGGAGATAATTTTTTACTCCACAATAGTTACTGAACCTATTAATGTAGTTTGACGTGGAATTTTCATTTTAAGGATTTTTTTGCAATAGTAATGCAGCCTATAAAATGAGACTAAATTGATCATTTTCATGAGTAAATACAAACACATTTCGGTCGTTTATAGGATAAATAAGTAAGCACATTTGAGTAATTTTAGGGATCCATTTGAGTTATTTATTGACTCTACGATAGTCACATAACCTATTCATAATGTTTGACGAGGAATATCCATTTTACATATTTTTTTAGCAATAGTTTTGAAGCATTTAATATGAGATAAATTTGTCATTTCTATGTGTCAATACAAGTACAATTGGGTGGTCAATCGGATATATTTTTTGGCACCACTATAGTCACTGAACCTATTAATGTAGTTTGACGTGGAATTTTCATTTTAGGGATTTTATTTGGCAATAGTGAAGCAGCCTATAAAATAAGTCAAAATTGATCATTTTCATGAGTAAATACAAGCACATTTGGGTCGTTTATGGGATAAATAAGTAAGCGCATTTAAGTAATTTGGGGGATCCATTTGAGATATTTAAAGACTCTACGACAGTCACATAGCCGATTTATAGAGTTTGACGAGGAATATCAATTTTACAGATTTTTTTAGCAATTTTTTCAAAGCCTATAATATAAGATAAAATTGATCATTTCAATGTGTATATACAAGCACATTTGGGTCGTTTTGGTGGTCAATCGGAGATATTTTTGTACTCGACCATAGTCACTGAACCTATTAATGTAGCTTGACGTTGAATTTCCATTTTCATGAGTAAATATAAGCACATTTGAGTCGTTTATGGGATAAATAAGTAAGAACATTTGAGTAATTTTTAGGATCAATCTAAGATATTTATAGAATCTACGATAGTCACAAAACCTATTCATTGAGTTTGACGTCGAATTTCCATTTTACGGATTTCTTTAGCAATAGTTTTGAAGCCCATAATATGAGGTAAAATTGATCATATCCATGTGAAAATACAAGCACATTTGGGTCATTTGGGTGGCCAATCGGAGATATTTTTGGACTCCAATATTGTCACTGCACCTATTAATGTAGTTTGACGTAGAATTCTCATATTAAGAATTTTTTATGCAATAGTAATGCCCCAATAAAATGAGACAAAATTGATCATTTTCATGAGTAAATACAAGCACATTTGGGTCGTTTATGGGATAAATAAGTAAGAACATTTGAGTAATTTGGGGGTTCCATTTGAGATATTTATAGACTCTAAGATAGTCACAAAACCTAATCATAGAGTTTGACGGGGAATATATCCATTTTCCAGATTTTTTTAGCAACAGTTTCGAAGCTTTTAATATGAGATAAATTTGGTCATTTCTATGTGTCAATACCAGCACATTTGGGTCATTTGGGTGGTCAATCAGAGATATTTTGTGATTCCACAGTAGTCACTGAACCTACTAATATAGTTTGACGTGGAATTTTAATTTTAAGGATTTTTTTTTCTAATACTAATGCAGTCTATAAAATGAGACAAAATTGATCATTTTACTGAGTAAATGCAGGCACATTTGGGTCGCTTATGGGGTAAATAACTAAGCACATTTGAGCAATTTGGGTGATCCATTTGAGATATTTATAAACTCAACTATAGTTACATAACCTAATCATATAGTTTGACGTGGAATATCGATTTTACAGATTTTTTTAGCAATTGCTTTAAAGTCTATAATATAAGATTAAATTATTCATTTCCATGTGTAAATACAAGCACATTTTAGTCATTTTGGTTGTCAATCAGAGATATTTTTTGATTCCACTTTAGTCACTGAACCAATTAATGTAGTCTGACCTGGAATAAAAAGACAATATTGATCATTTTTATGAGTAAATACAAAGACATTAGGGTCGTTTATGGGATAAATAAGTAAGCGCATTTGTGTTATAGAACCTATTCATTGAGTTTGGCGTCGAATTTCCATTTTACGGATTTTTTGTGCAATTGTTTTGAAGCCTATAATATGAGATAAAATTCTTCAAATAACCTATTCATAGAGTTAGACGAGAAATATCCACTCTACGGATTTTTTAGCAATTGTTTTGAAGCCTTTAATATGAGATAAAATTGTTCATTTCAATGTGTAAAAAAAAGCACATTTGGGTCGTTTGGGTGGTCAATCGGAGATATTTTTTGACTCTACTATAGTCATTGAACCTATTAATGTAGTTTGACGTGAAATTTTCATTTTAATGTTTTTTTTGCAATAGTAATGCTGCCTATAAAATGTGACAAAATT
The DNA here is from genome assembly GCA_014058105.1 of Kingdonia uniflora. Taxonomy (NCBI): domain Eukaryota; kingdom Viridiplantae; phylum Streptophyta; class Magnoliopsida; order Ranunculales; family Circaeasteraceae; genus Kingdonia; species Kingdonia uniflora. Next base: position 12,431 of record JACGCM010002015.1, read on the forward strand.
GATCATTTTCATGAGTAAATACAAGCACATTTGGGTCATTTGGATGGTCAATCGGAGATATTTTTGCACTCGGCTATAGTCACTGAACCTATTAACGTAGTTTGAGGTGGAATTTTCATTTTAAGGATTTTTTTTGCAGTAGTAATACAACTTATAAAATGAAATAAAATTGATCATTTTCATGAGTAAATAAAAACACATTTGGGTCGCTTATGGGATAAATAAGTAAGCACATTTGAGTAATTTGGGGGATCCATTTGAGATATTTATAGACTCTACGATTGTCACAAAACCTATTCATAGAGTTTGTCGAGGTATATCCATTTTACGGATTTTTTTAGCAATAGTTATGAAGCCTATAATATGAGATAAATTTTATCATTTCAATGTGTAAAAACAAGCACATTTGGGTCATTTGGGTGGTCAATCGGAGATATTTTTGGACTCCACTATAGTCTCTGAACTTATAAATGTAGTTTGATGTGGAATTCCAATTTTAAGCATTTTTTTTGGGACTCCACTATAGTCACTGAACCTATTAAAGTAGTTTCACATGGAATTTTTATTTTAATGATCTTTTTTTCAATAGTAATGCAGCTTCTAAAATGAAACAAAATTGATCATTTTCATGAGTAAATACAAGCACATTTGGGTCGTTTATGGGATAAATAGGTAAGCATATTTGAGTAATTTGGGGGTTCCATTTGAGATATTTATAGACTCTACGATAGTCACATTACATATTCATAGAGTTTGACGAGGAATTTCCATTTTACGGATTTTTTAAGAAATAGTTTTGAAGCCTTTAATATGAGATAAATTTGGTTATTTCTATGTGAAAATACAAGAACATTTGGGTCATTTGGGTGGTCAATCGGATATATTTTGGGACTCCACTATAGTCACTGAATCTATTAAGGTAGTTTGACGCGGAATTTTAATTTTAAGGATTTTTTTTCTTCAATAGTAATGCAGCCAATAAATTGAAACAAAATTGATCATTTTTATGAGTAAATACAAGCACATTTGGGTCGTTTATGAGATAAATAAGTAAGTACATTTGAGTAATTTTGGGGATCCATTTGAGATATTTATAGACTCTACGATAGTCACATAACCTATTCATAGAGTTTGACGAGGAATATCCATTTTACGGATTTTTTTTGCAATTGTTTTGAAGCCTATAATATGAGATAAAATTGTTCATTCCCATGTGTTAAAAAAATACATTAGGGTCGTTTGGGTGGTCAGTCGGAGATATTTTTGGACCCCACAATAATCTTTAAACCTATTAATGCAGTTTGACAATGAATTTTCATTT
>JACGCM010000653.1:0-13080 GCA_014058105.1 Kingdonia uniflora
AGTTTTCTCCTTACTATACTGTTGTATTCCCACCTACGAGATCCCAAACCTGTTCCCCTATTTAACCGCTTAACGTCTTCAGAAAACTCTTGATTAATTCCCCTTATCATTTGCCCTCTCTCTGATTGTTCTCCAAGTCTTTTGTGGTAAAACGATTGTTGGAGGCGAAGATAACTATGTATCTCTTCTCTCTCATGCGGCTGGCATTTATTGCCCCTCGCACGAACCTCCTCAACTCTAGAAACACAGCATCCTTTCCACTCTCCATGTTGATGCCTTGTACTTTTTTGATGAAACCACCTTTCCATCATAACAGCCTCCTCATTTATTAACGTGTTTGTTGCCCTCTTTCATATCTGTTCTCAACATCCCCTCGCTCATGATGTTTGCATTTGCGATGTCAAAGCCCTATATTATTTTCTATACAAAACAAACTAGAAGCTCATGCACACACATATTTATTTCACAGAACTTGTTTATCCTACTTTAGTAATTGACTCATTTTTGTAGTCAATACAATTAAGAATTAGCTATCACACCAATGATCTGTAACAATACGATAATGGAAAGCAAGAAAATTTAAAAGGTGTTTTAGCGTAGAAAACCTCTGATAGGTAAAAGACCGAGACCTCGTGTGGAGGATTTTTGTAAAAGTCTATTTATGCTTTAAGTAAGTTAGCTTTATTACAAGTGATCTCTAGAATATAAAAATGCCTTTGATCTTGAAAAAAGAAAATTTGAGTAAATTTTCTGGTCTCTGTCTCATCTAGAACTTCTCATTTTTATAGGCATTTCCCACAGCTCTTCATCAAGCTTGAGCACGTCTCCCGAATAGTGTGTTAGTGGCGGTTGAATGAACAACTGACAAGTTCATGGGAGACAGGTGTCTTTGACTGAATTATATTTTTCGGCTTTAGCTCAATGTAGTTTCTTACGTTGTTCGTAGGGAGGTTAGAATGTCTGACTGGAAAGTTGTGTGCTGAAATTGTGAGAACCTGAAATAGAGGTAATTCGACGGAATGAACTCGATTACAAGTGAGCTCGAGGATAAGCCCGTACAGAATGTTTTATCGTCTATCCGTTACAGGGCCTTATCTCAGTGCTTCTCGAAATCAAAAGCAGACGAGCTACTTCACGAATTACACAAAGGAACTTGTGGCTCCCACGCCGTAGGTAGGTCATTAGAAACAGCGCGATAACTCATGGAGTATCCTGGCACGGCATGCCCAAGCAAGCAGAGGAATATTCCTGCAAATGTAACACTTGCTAAAGACATGGAAATATGATACGCTCCCCTGCGCTCGAGCTCTAAGCAAGCAAGCTTTTCTGGCCATTCAAAAGATGGGCACTAGACCTCGTCGGCGAATTCCCTAACTCCCAAGGTAATTTCCGCCACCTACTTGAAGCTGCCGATTACATTACAAAATGGGCAGAAGCAATTCCACTATGTCGAACCAGAGAAGAAAAGGTATCTCTTTTATCTGAAACCCCATAATCACTCGACTCGGGTGCCCCCACCAATTCATCTCAATAACAGCCCCAATTAAGGGGAGAAAAAGTCGTAACCTTTCTAAATCACCACAATATTATCCATTCACAATCAAATCCATACTATCCTCAAGGGAATGGCTAAGCCAAAATTGCCAACAAAACCATCGTGGATGGACTCAAGAAACGAGTTCACTCACAGAAAAAAGGTATTGGGTTTGTGAACTACCTCACGTCCTTGGGAGTATCAAACTAGTCCCCAACAGTTCACAGGTAGTACCTCATTCCTCCATGCTTATCGCAATTAGGCAGTTATTCCTTCTGAATACCATCATCCAGCTCGAAATCATGCGCTAACTGACGAGGAAAATGAGTTCGAATTGGCTTGCAACCTCAATATGATAGATGAAGCCGGCGAACGCGTCATCGCTAACCTACGTTGATGCCATCATATGCTAGCCAGATCTTGCAATAAATGAGTCAGGAGTGGCACCTTCCAAATTAAAGATCTCGTCCTGCGAGAAATTCCTCGACATGGCAAGATGCCTCACGCAGGAAAATTAGCCGACAATTAGGAGGGTCCATTCATTAACACAGGAATCTCAGGCCTTGCATCATACTATCTCATGATAGAAAAGGGAATCTCCATGTTAAATCCTTGGAATACTAAGGGACTGAAGTGATACTATCAATAGTCGCCTCACTACTCCCTTTACATTTTTTGTTGTTTGTTATCAATTCCAAAAGTGAGATTCTAATCTCCATTCAATGTATATTCTGAACTTATCAATGAAAATTTTTCGTTTATATATCGTGTCAATCTCTTTACAAAATAGTCATTCACATTCACAGATTCAACCATAGGTAATACTAGTTTACCATCCACATTCTTTAAGTTTGATCAAGGAACTTCATTGGCTTCTGCCACTACATATCAGCGAGGGAGGCAAGTGTAAAAACTTGTCCAACTTCGAAGAGCCAAGCTAGAGATAAGGCATAGGTAATACTAGTCTTCATCTTTTACAACTTGTTTGGTTTAAACAAGTAAGCGGATCGAGCATACAACTTGGTTCAGCTGAATCTACATATCGGCGAGGGAGGCAACTGTAAAACTTGTCCAACTTCAATGAACCAAGCAAGAGATAAGGCATAGGTAATACTAGTCTTATCTGCTAAAACTTGTTTGGTTTACACTAGTAAGATGGATCGAGCATACAACTTGGTTAAGCAGAATCTCTACATATCGACGAGGGAGGCAAGTGTAAAATCTTGCCCAACTTCAAAGAGCCAAGCATGAGATAGGCGTAGGTAATACTAGTTGTCATCTTTTACATCTTATTTGGTATACACAAGTAAGATGGATCGAGAATACAACTTGGCTCAGCTGAATCTCTACATATCGGCGAGGGGGGCAAATTTAAAAACTTGTCCAACTTCAAAGAGCCAAGCAAGAGATAAGGCATAGATAATACTATTCTTCGTCATTTACAACTTATTTGGTCTGCACCAGTAAGCTGGATCGAGCATAGAACTTGGTTCAACTGAATCTCTACAACTCTGGATTGTGACCAGGGTAAAAGCCTGTCTCATATCAAAGATACAACTAGGCATAAGATAAGGAAATGGTCATACTAGCTTTCATCTCTTTCAATAGTCTACGACATATCTATAAGCCTGGGTCAAGGTTAATACTTGGTCTAGCAATCCCCTCTTCTTTCCTTCGATTAGAATGAATGTACAAATGTGTTTTTATCATGGATCCTGCCAGCACATGATAAGAAATGGTTATACTAATTTTCATCTATACCAATGTGTCTGTGACATTTTTACTTATTTTCAGGTCAAAATCACATTACAAAGGATTCTTTTCTACCGGTGGAGTGTCAGCAATGTTCTCCCCTACATCATCAAGAATTCTATCTTTCAGTTCGTGGGCCACAGCAACCCTACCTCGTTCTGCTAAATCAACAGTTCGAGGGCCCAGTTAGGTCTCCATGACGCCCAAACAGTTGCCTCGATCTATCTCAGCTCCATAGGCGTATCCCTTATCTGACAGAATATTAAGCAAGGTATGCCATTCAGCCACTAACAAATTACTTCCTCTTCAAAGTATGCAACGATCAAAGTTAACACATCAGATCTAGACACATTAGGTACTACCGCTTTTACAAACCTTGCTTTCAATATCTCGTGACACGCCTTTATACTGAAATAAGTATCCTTCCAAGCGTTCCTATCCTCAACGATCTTATCATAGCGAGTGATGTATTCTTCTAATTTAACCATATACTGCTCCCACTCAGCCAAGTTCACGGCTTGTAATTATACTACCTGAGTACGAAACATCTCAATCTCAGTTTCCAACTACTCTCACGCTGGAACATCCTTCAATAGATCATCTTTCCCTTCAGTAGCACATCCTTAGCTCGTATCTCCCCTCCAAAACATTCTCCCTGATAAGAACAGCATCCAGCTTATGTCGACATTCTCACATGTCTGCATTTCCCCTCTGAACATTCCCCTGAATTCGAGATACATAACCTTCTAGATCTCTAATGCGATCTGAGAAGCTAGCGACATCTCCTCGAACAAAGGGGCTTTATTCATAGTTCTCCTTACCCCAGAACGTTCTCTAGACTCAACTTTCTTAGCACGAGCAATGGCGTGATCCCTTTCATCTTTAATCAAGTGACCCTCTCGTTTAAACCATTAGACCTGCACTGTATTTCCTTGATTACTTATCTTTTGCAGGGAGGACTGTCTAGAAATGTTCTGCTGCTACCACCGACGCCAATAGTCTCTCTCGAGCTACCCTCAACTCGTCATCTTTTCCGATAAATTTTCTTCTCATTTTCTCCAGCTCGGTCTGGCTGATAATAAGATCAGATCGACATAACTCCTCAGCTCGCTCTAACGCCTGGATATGGTATTGAGCCATATCTGCCTGCTTACCCTTTATAGACAGCGCATCGACCTTGCGTTGAAGATCTTTGGCACACTTTGTCGCCTCGGATAAATCCTTAATCCTGTCTAAATCCTCGAATCTTTCACCTCGACCTGACAAGTCATATCAGAGACGACCTGATTCAAGTTCTCTAATCTAAAGTATGCTTTAATAACCGATCCTTGGAGTTCTCATTGACCTCCTTTATCTTATCAAATTGCTCTGCAAATTCCTGATTGCACATGAGTACGTAATCCACACGTGCGCGAGATGCATCCAATTCGACCTGAGATATTTGACAACTTTTTAGTACAACTCGGTCCAGAAAGTGTCATTTCTACGAACATATACAACATTTTGGGAGAATACTTGGGTTCAAGGCATCTGGTTCCCGAATACTTTCAGGTTAAAATATATGAGGACCCTTCTCAGGTGAACACTTCACTAATACTCATCCAGCATACAAGGTACACAATTTTGATATCCTACTTAGTATTAATGGCGTTCAAAGTATCCTACTGTGAATAAGGCTTCTTTAGTTCGAGGAGATATCGTTAGTCTCTCAGATCTCATTAGAGAACTAGAAGGTGATGTATCTCGAATTTAGGGGCATGTTCAGGGGGGAATGTAGATATGAGGGAATGTCAACATAAGCTGGATGATTCTCTTATTAGGGGAAAAGTTTTGGTGGGGGAGATACGAGATAAGGATATGCTACTGAAGAGAAAGGATGATCTATTGAAGGATGTACCAGCGAGAGAAGAGTTGGAAACTGAGATTGAGATGTTTCGTGCTCGGGTAGTAGAATTTCAAGCTGCAAACTTGGCTGAGTCGAAGCAGTATATTGATAAATTGGAAGAATACATCACTCGCCATGATCAGATCGCTGAGGATAGGAACGCTTGGAAGGATACTTATGTCAATGTAAAGGCGCATCACGAGAGATTGATGACTAGGTTCGCAAAAGCGGTAGTACCATGTGTCTCGATTTGATTTGTTAACTGTGATTGTTGCATACTTTGTAGAGGAAGTTAAAAGGCTAGAGGCAGAACAGGATACCTTGGTTAATGTTCTATCAGATAAGGGATGCACCTGGGGAGTTGAGATAGATCGAGGTAACTATTTGAGTATCATGGAGGCCCACGAGATGATTTAGTAGAACGAGGTAGGGTTCCTATGGCCCACGAACTGAAAGATAGACCTCTTGATGATGTGGGGGAGAGCATTGCAGACACTCCGCCGGTAGAAATAAATCTTTTGTAATATTATTTTGACCTAAAAATAAGTAAAAATATAGCTGACACATTGTTATAGATGAAAGTTAGTATGACCATTGCTTTATCATGTACCTGGCAGGATCCCTGATATAAAACAAATTTGTACATCCGTTCTAATCGCGGGAAAGTAGAGGGGTTGCTTGACCAAGTATTAACCTTGACACAAGTTTTTAAAATGTCGTGGACATATTGAAAGAGATGAAAGCTAGTATGACCTTTGCCTAATCTTAGGTCTGGTTGTGTCTTTGATGTGAGGCGATATTTTACAATGGTCACAATCGCTGAGCTGTAGAGATTTAGCTGAACCTAGTTGTTTGCTCGATCCAGCCTACCGTTATAGACCAAACAAGTTGTAAAAGATGAAGACCAATATCACCTATCTTATCTCATGCTCGGCTCTTTAAAGTTGAACAAGTTTTTACACTTGCCATCTTCGCGGATATGTAGAGATTCAGCTATATGTCTTATCTCTTGCTTGGCTCTTTGAAGTTGGACATGTTTTTACACTTGCCTCCTACGTCGATATGTAGAGATTCAGCTGAACCAAGTTGTATGCTCGATCCAGCTTACTGGTGTAGACAAAACAAGTTGTAAAAGACTAGTAACGTGCCATTTTGAGCTGTTGACCAGCTGTCTGCGCTCTTCCGCATCTGCTGGGAGTGGTTTATTGCATTTGTTGTCGACACTAAGGCAATCTAAGAAAAAAAATTGCCAATCGTCGTTTACCCATTTATCGCCCACAGTGTTGATCGTGCATACTGTTATGTGATCAATGTCGGGGGTTGAAATGATTTCGATCTGGTGATATCGAGCCTCTTTTCCCAAGACTCCGGCTAGATACGCCATGGAATCAGCGTGTTTATTCTCCCCTCGAGGAAGATATTCGAGAGTCTCTTTCGCGAACTTACTCATCATATCTGCAATGAGGGCCGCATATTCGATCATCTTCCCATTCTTCTTATACTGCTCAGAATAATGATTAACGATAAGTAATGAATCTCTATAAACTGAGAGTTCAGGGACGTCGAGCTCAAGAGCGGGTCGAGTCCATGAATGAGAGCTTCATATTCGGTGACATTATTTGAGGCCTCAAAGTTCAGGCAGATTGATTTTATAATTCTGTAATTGAAGGGGTAATCAAAGCAATCCCGATTCCTGACCTTACGGGTCTTGCTGTCCCATCGATGAGAAGTCTCCACCCTGACGTGGCTATCTAGTCAGCTCATTCAACAAATGGCTTGGAAGGTGAATGGCCTGGCATACATTTTGTAAGGTCTGGATCGCGCTCCTCCAACTCAGGATTTTCTACTAGAATAACTGCGAGGAAATCGACAATGGCCTGACCCTTCTCTGAGTGACATTGTTCAAACAATATATCATGTTTGCCCAAACTGACTGGCCACTGTTGCACTCGTCGTGATTTCCCTTTTTTGGATAGAAATTTTTGAAGTGGGTAGTTCATCATCACTTTGATGGAATGTGCCTGGAGGTAGTGCTTGAGTTTCTGCGAAATGTAAACAAGGGTTAGAAGATGTTTATCAATTTTAGAGTACCTTGTTTCTATTGGTGTAAGTATTTTACTGAATAAGACAAGTTTCTCGATTTTCCCTTCTAGACGAATAAGAACCGAGCTTAGAGAAGTGTCGGTGACTGCTAGGTAGATAATCAGTTCCTCAATACCTACTGGGGTGCACATTATGGGTGACCTCCCCAAATAGATTTTAAGATCCCGAATAGCTGCCTCACATTCTGGTGTCCATGTGACTTCCACGGTTGGTTAGACCTTTCCGCGCTTGGTAGATCATCAGAGTAATAGGAATAGCCAACGATAGCGGTCTGATGATTTGGAAATGAAACGCTTGATCGCGGTAATCTTGCCGGCAAGTTTTTGGACGCCTTTCGTTGTCTTTGGAGAAGGCATATTGAGGAGAGCGCAAATTTTATCTGGGTCACTTCAATCACTTTCTTATTGATAAGGTGACCTAGGAAGCGGTCAGAATGTACTCTGAATTGACACTTATCTGGGTTGAGATGCATTCTGTAAGACCGAAGGATATTGAATATCGTGCTGAGATCTGAGATGTGATTTTCAGACTGTATGCCTTGGTACAAAAGATCATCGATGTAGACTTCAACGATTTTTCCCATGTGAGCTTTGAGCATAGTAGTCATCAATCGTCGGTATGTGGCCCCTGCATTCTTTTGCAAGAAGGGGTATTTGGTTGTATCCTGAGGCTGCATCCATAATAGATAGGAGGTCGTGCCCTGCAATGGGGTCGAGGATCTAATGAATGTTGGGAAGAGGAAAATTATCTTTTGGGGTGTGTTTATTTAGATCTACAAAATCTATGCAAACGCGAACATTTCTATTCATCTTGGGGACAGCGACAATGTTGGATATCCAGTCTGGATACTTGGCTTCTCGAATGAATCTCACTTTGATTAATTTCTCGATCTCTGTCTTAACTTAATCTCGAAGAAGTGGCAAGAGTCGTCGCTATTTTTGCTTTACTGCTTGGGCATTGATTCTGATGGCGAGCTTGTGGCAAGCCATAGTTGGATCGACTCCGGGAATTTCTTTGAAAGACCAAGCAAAAATGTCTCGATTAAGTTGTAGGAATTGGATGAGAGCATCTTTCTAGTGTTGAACCAACTTAGATCCGATGAATGTGCCTCTACTAGACCTATCAATGTTGACGAATTCAGTGGGTTCCTCTATAGGTGGTTGGCCGTCAAGGTAATACATTTTTAATAATTGTTATGCGGCAAATTAATCTAAAGTATTAAGGATGGCTGAGATACTATTTTCTCAAGCTCGAGAAAGTTTCTGGTTACCTCGGCCCATAATTCCAAGGTAGCAAGACTTTCCATTGATGACGTTGAAAATGACGCCGATAGTGGCTAGCTGTGAATCCGCAGATATCGGTGTCACTCTGAATGACTTGGTCGGCCAATCCCATCTGGCCGATCGTACTCTGAAAAAGAATTTCAATACCGCTACCAGTATCGATCATCATTGTGTGCATGACAAACTACTTTATCTTGGACATAATGACTAATGCATCATGATGAAGAAATTTGACATGACTAGTATCACAATCCTCGAAAGAGATTCCCAGCCTGCAATTGCTTGACTCGGGAAGAAGTTTGTCTTCTTTGTCTTGAGGTGTAAAATAAAATCATTAAGAGAGCCTTCTGCGCTTCGATCGGATGGAATTACCGATCTAGTTGATTTCGATCATGTTGCTGAGGCGCATGTTTATTTCGAGTTATTTTTTATGGTTACCATCCTGGTATGACTTTAGGTTGACAATATATTCGAGCATCTGCCCTTCCTTAAAAATGAGCTCGAGCATCCGCTGTATAGCAAGACAATTGTCAGTAGAATTGTGATTTCCCTTGTGGTGCAAGCAAAATGGCCGACACTCAATGGGCTCCAGTGGTCATGATACGTGGTAGAGCGGGTCCTTTAACAGTATTGGCAAAAGTGCGGAGACTCTGACATTCAGCTACGGTTGTGCAGATTTGTTCTACGGGTCTCCTCTCCAAGGGTATTCAGCATTTCCCTTGGTGTGTTTATGATCCCCATGTTTCCATTTGGCTCGCTGGTCTATTTAGCAGGGTGGGGATTTGGTGGAGAGGACAGACTTAGTAGATTTTTATCATTCAGACATTATCCTCTCTAAGTCGACGTAACCGTTGACTTTGGTGATCATCTCTTCCATCGTCGCAGGTTTGTTAAGGAATAGGTACTCCTTGGCTTTGCAATCGAGCCGGAGAGCATTGGGAACACGGTTACAACCATCTTTTGGTCGAGGTTAGCTATCTTTCGTACAAGCTCTAGGAATTTCTTTGAAAAATCTTTGAGCTTCTCCCCCTGTGACTGTTTAAGACCTATTAGAGAATTCAAATTCTCCTTTTTGCCTCTGTTGTGGACATATGTTTTGATGAACTATTTTTGCAGCTGCTCGAACGTGCAGATAGATTCTTTAGGAAGATAGTGGAACCATCGGAGTGGTTCTTCTTGTAAACTTTTGGCGAATAGTCGACAGAGAATGTGGTTGAGATTGGAATACAATCCTAAAAAATTGCAGTATTGTTGGATATGCTCCTTCGGGTCTGTACCTTTGTACTTGTGAATTTGGGGAGTATGGAAACCTTTCGGTATTTCCATATCAAATAGTTTTTTGGCAATCAGACTTCCTTGCAATGTTGTGGTGTCACCGGTAGCTCCCAGAACTTGTGCCTCGATCAGCTCCTTATTTCGTTGATCTATATGCTCTTTTGTGACGGAATGGCGTATTGGTTAAACTGTTGGACATGCAGGCTGGGGATGATGAGTGCCCATACCTTCGCTCAATGGTCCTTTGCTAGAATCTGACGAAGAGGTCGTTGGTCTTCCTCCTGACGAATACGAATCTGGTGACCCCGACTGATTTTTTATTAGATTTCTCCTCCTATGTAAAGGGTGGGTTGTGATCCAGGTGGTAGATTTCTGGAGATTTCTTTATTGGTTACCCCCCTTGGTCCCAACCTTTCTCATGTCGAGATGCGGAATGTTTTTAGAAGTTAATCGTAGACTCTAGCAGGAGGGGTTTGCTGAGTATTTTACAGAGCCTCGAGTGGAGTCTGCATTGTCGTCAACTGATCTTTGCGTCATTTGAGCGCAGTTAAGCAAGATTGTCTTTCTGCATTGATCTCCTTTACATGGAGCTCGCGATCTTTTGTTAATTAAAGTTCAAGCTCTGCACATTTCCCTGTTTCGGCATGAAGATTCGCCCGTAACTCGGTGAGTTGTCTTGTATCCAAAGAAATTTCGAGGTGAATTCCTGCGGCTTGTCGTCTAGAAGAAACCATAGTTGAAAATTATAATGAAAGAATGCCTTAGGATACCGTGGATATACAATCTTTCCCACAGATGGTGCCAAATGTAATGGCCTAATTCCATAGCTCGATACGATTAGGAATTAACTATCACACCAATGATCCTATAACTATACAAAATGGAAAGCTAGAAATTGAAACATGTGCTTTAGCGTAGAAAACCTCTGAATAGGTAAAAAGCCACGACCTTGTGTGGAGGATTTTGTCAAAGTCTTTTTATGGCTTTGATTAGAAATCTTTATTACAAGTGATCTTCAAAATATAGAAATGCCTTTGATCTCGTAAAAAATAAATTTGAGTAATTTTTCTGGTCCCTGTCTCTTCTGGAACTTCTCTTTTTGATAGGCTTTTCCCACAGCTCTTCATCGTGCTGGAGCACATCTCCCGAATAATATGGATAGTGGCGGTTGAATGAATAACTGACGAGTTCGTGGGAGATAGGTATCATTGACTGAATCACGTTTTCTAGATTTAGTTTGATGTAGTTCATGGGGTTGGTAAGAATATCTGACTGGAATGTTGTGTGTTAAAATTCCGTGAACCTAAGATGGAGGTAATTTGAACTGAATGAGCTCGATTACGAGTAAGGTCGAGGAATAAGCCCTTATAATCGCCTCCTCACAACCGAAGTCATGGGTGGCTTTGGTTGGGAAAGAATATGTAAAAAATTGTAATCTTCAAACTAACAATGATGGCGTTTGACTAGGTGGAAGTTACGTGGTTTTGGGAAGTGATGGGTATTAAATCATGGCGCGGATGTATATGACGGTTTAAATTTAAATAGTCGCGTCTGTAATTAATGACAACGCTTGGGATAACGTACCCGCACAATAATGTTAGGGTTATATAAATAATACCTTTATCCCCTTGTTTAGGTAAATTCTTGTATACGGGACACTCTCTGAAATGGTGAAAATACGGAATATGGTTCTTGAAGGGAGAATTGCATCTGAAGTGCAGCGGTTGAAGTTGAAGTACTTTGGTGATCATTCTTTGGAAATGGCGATCCCAGCGCCTGTTCCTCTGGCGTATCGAGGCTTGTCGGGTGAGGAAGCGGTTGAAGATGAGGAGAATTTCTACTATAAGTGAAGATCTCATGTCTTCATCTTGACGGGCGTGGAGCGTAGGGCCTGTCTCTGCACTCTTGTGGAAGACAGGGTTAGGACTTCATATACAGGGAAAGGTGTGTCTGAGGGGCAGATGCAATGATTTTATGTGGTGCTAATGATTCTAAGGTCGATCCCACTTCATCTCTACCAATTCTGCGGTGGTGTCGGTAATAGAAGAGGAAGTGATGGTAGTGGAGGAGGATTACTGGAAGAAATATTCTACAAATGCATTTCCATTGTGATTTTGTGCTCTAAAGATCTTTCCATCTTGATTTGTGGGAGCGTACTGAGTCTACTGCTTACATAATACTAGCCTAGAGTTCGATTATACTTCATCCGAGCCATGTGAGGAGGGCTTTTGTTGGTTCCACTAATTTCTTTGTGTCAGGGTGAAGCATCATTGAAGTTAGATGAACTGGACAAGTTGATGCCTCGCTGTGCCTGGTCGACCTATAGCTTTGAATAAACAGAGAAACTTGTTACCTGTGAAGTACCTAAAGTTCGGTGCTAGATGAATAACATGTTGTTGTATTCAAATGTGGATAGGATGACCTGCAAAGACTCAGGGGAAGGTTAGGTTGGTACGGACTCGATCTCAGAGGATTCGTCATATTGTTGAAGGTCGACTAGCCATAAAAACTGCCGAGGAGGGGGAGAGAATTTTTGGATCACTCGGCTATGATACTGAGTTACCGATGAGGGTGGTCCAGCTCGATGGGCTGGATATCAGGAGTAGAGAACTTGAGTATGCTCGTTAATTCTATGTGTCATTCTTTCGTGTATTCATGAGGGATCCGGCAGAACGACAAAGGCTGGTGGTCTGATTGCTGAAGTAGAGATCGATTATGAAGATATGAGGACTGGTGAATGATGCATGTTGCTAAATTTTCAAGATCGTGATGGATACTATGTAGATGCTCTTATGAATAAGCTAAATGCTGGAATGTAATAGAAATAATGTAAGTAAATTAGATCCTCAATAGGGGGGATCAGTTTAGGAATTGCTAAGTAAGCAATTTAAATAAATTTGAATATTTGTATGACTTGAAAATGACGTCAATCACTATAAGTAAAATAAACAAGTTCTGTGAAATCGAAATATGTGAGTGCAAAAGCTTCTAGTTTTGTTTTGTATAGAAAATAATATAGATCTCTGACATCTCACAATGCAAACCATCATGAGTGAGGGGATGTTGAAAAAGATATGGAAAGAGGGCAACAAAACACATTAATAAATGAGGTGAATTGCTATGATGGAAAGGTGGTTTCATCGAAAAGGTACAAGGCGTCTGATAGGAGAGTGGAAAGGACGCCTCAGTTCCGGAATAAAGTACGATTCGTGCGAGGGCAATAAATGCCATCCCCATGAGAGAGAAAA
>JACGCM010001857.1:0-14530 GCA_014058105.1 Kingdonia uniflora
TTGTGATTTATATTCCAATCTAGTATACATTCCATCAATGCATCCGCAAGCACTTCCGATGTATGAGGACATGGTACGTATATGAATCTAAAATAAAGAAAAATAGTATATATTAAATAGAAAAACTTGATTTAGAATTAGTTTAAAATAACATTAAACATGTTTAGAAATTACCTCAGAATACGGCTTTGCAACATCCAAGAGCTATCATAAAATGCGTTGTAACAGCCATAAATCCACGTTTCGATAATTTGCAGTCCACATATCCATGGTGATAGCAATTCTACTTTTGTTTTTCTCCAGCATGACATTATTATTGACCCTCTTGAATTCATATATTTTCAGGATGTCATTTTTGATCGTATTCGCGAAACAACTTTGAAAACAACGTTGGAAAGCCTTGCTATACTCCCTAAATCCATGGTGCTCAACAATAGAAAGTGGATACTCGTGAAGAATAATCATTTTTGTAAGTGCGGGTCCTCGCATATTGTGATCAAATGTTTAAGTATTCACCATAACCATACCATCACTCATCTGAGAAGGACTTACCATTGACTGCCTAATGTCCTTTTGAGTACGCCCAAAAAATCTTTTTATATGATCATGTAAATGTGACATTCCAGCATTAGCATACCCTTCAAATAACTTATTGTAATGGTACATTCAGCCTTCATTATGCCATTTACACATTTCATTTTGAAGTGATTCCATACCACAATGTACACTTCCTTTTTCTAGGTCGTACCAAATCCAAATCAATAACTAGAGTTCCACTTGATTTGTTTGTGCCTCGATTGCGGGCTTGGAATTATTTGTAACGGGGCCCCCTGGTATTATCATTAACCACAATAGGATAGTAGATGTTTTCTTACCAAACATACTTTGGATACTTTCAGACATATTTACCTATGAAAATGAGAACAAATTCTAAAGTAAATATGAGCAAAAACTTACTGATTAAGCCATAACAAATACAATTAAGCCATAACAATTAGATTAAGCAAAAAACAAGGAGCAAGTAGCTAAGGCCCTGAGGATTAGAGGCAATTTAACCCATAACAATTACTGCTGATTAAGCCATAACAATTACTGATTAAGCCAGACATTAAATATGAACAAATTCCAATGTAAATATGATATTCCATATCAAAAACTTACCGATTAAGCAAATCAGAGGAGAGACTGAGGACTGCCGACTGTAGAAATTAAAAATTAGAGGAGAGCTAATGGACTGCCGACTGTAGAAATGAAACATGTCTTCAGAAATTAGAGGAGAGCTGAAGAGTGAGAAGAGTGCCGACTGTAGAAATCAGAGGAGAGGAGAGCTGAAGAGTGAAAAGACTGCTGTTGGTGAAGAGTGATGACTTAACTGAAGAAGGACTGTCGTTGGTGAAGATTGTAACTGAGGAGAGCTGAAGAGTGAAGAAGTCTTCAGAAATCAAAGGAGGATGAGAGCTAAAGAGTGAAGAAGTCATCAGAAATTAGAATTAGAGGAAAGGAGAGTTGATGGACTGCCTACTGTAGGAGACTGGAGAGGAGAGGACATGTCTTCAAAAATTGAAAATTAGATTTAACTTGTAACTTTACAAGGGTATTCCAGTAATATTATGCATAACTGGGTCGGGTGATGGGGCCCCGTTTATTTCAGCAAAACCAGACCCGCCCCAATTAATAAATGGTTTTTTTTTATATAACCAAACCCGCCTCATTAAGGGTAGGCCGGGTTAATTTTTTAGCCCTATTGATGGGTTCCAAAGCACTAGTAGCCAAGCTTGGTCTCCGCATCAGGTTAGGATGCCCCCTGAGTATGATGGATTTCCTCGCTAAAATGAAGTAGGACTTGATCAGATGACTAACTTGAACCACGTAATCTAGTCAGAGGATCTCGTACAATAAATCTTGATAGTGACACTGAGACTTTACCATGCTAAAAAACGTCAAAAGAAAGAAAAGAAATAATACAAAAAGAAGAATTCATTTATAATTATTAATGCATTTACAAGGACTAATGAAGAAAAACCTACTATCACAGAATGCATCGCAAAGCTAGACAATATGAGCAAATTATCCAAAATAGATCATTTATATGCCACTACTCTTAACGCTTTCTGCAAGAAGAGAAAATATAATAGAAGTTTGGATAGGTATCGATAACGAGGAGGTGTTGATTGCTTGGTTAACAAAATTGATTAGTTTTAATTTGTAGTGATTTTCTTATGGTTTTGTTATTAGATTTATGTTTGGGCTCCATTTATAATTTGGTCAGTCACTTATGTTGGATATACGTTTAATATTATTTTAATAAATGATTATTTTTCTTTTGATTTGTATTTTCCTTATATATTTAAATTGCTTAATATTTTTAATAATTGTATGTTTCAAACAGGATCATGACGCCAGAACAAAGGAAAAAATATTTTAAGGGTTATTCTCTTCAGACTGTATTAAAATATATACTCAAGTCTCAAATCACTAGAGAACTTGAAAATCACATCAGATCTTTCAGGGGATGCTTATGCCCAAGAGCTTTTAAATGGACCATCTATAGTATGTTTATAAGATGTTGAGGATGAAAATAATGTATTTATCAGATTATGCACACACTTCCATGAAAGGGGATGGCTCGAAAATAGTAAAATTTATTGGTTCAAGAAAAGATGGTTATCTTTATGATGACTATTGGTCATAATTGTGATTTAAGGTTGATACAAATCGATTCCAACACTCTCTTCATACAATCCATAAGTACTTTCACAAGGTCTTATATGCCATGTATCAATTGCTAAAGAGGTTATCGTGACTCTTCATTTGATAATAATGATGCAGAAATTCAGAGTCATCGAAGTCTAAGTAAAATTTTAAAGGTATAATTACAATTTTATTATATATTTTTTGGTTTTTATATATATTTTATCAATCAGTAACATAATCATTTATTCTAAAGGTTACGGTCGGTGCATTAACGGGACTCTTATCAGTGCATATATTCCATCAAGGAAACAAGCAACATTAGGGGACGAGGAGAGGAGAGTGTTTATCAAACTGCAATGGTATATGTGACTTTGATATGATATTAATGTATGTCATAGCTGGGTGGGAAGGAGTGCCACACGATTCAAAGGTTCTTCTGGAAACTGTACTTGATCCAGCAAAAAAAATCCCGATGCCCCCTCCCGGTATACTTTTTTCCATTGAAGTTTATGCATTATTATTGTGTAAACTGCTATTTTTTCAATTATAGTTGATAATGTTTAAATAATATTAGCAGAGCAATATTATTTGGTAGATGCTACTAAAACACAAACACATGGTTTTATGGCACCGTCCAAGAATGTCAGATATTGGTTACCTGATTTTTAAAACGGTGGGAATGTTGTGGGAAAGGAAGAAAAGTTTAACCATATTCATGCAAAGTTGAGAAACGTTATCGAATGAGCTTTTGGTGTGCTGAAGGCGCGTTTTCCAATTTTGGAAAAAATGCTACCATATACATTCTCAGCTCAAAGAAATATCATTATTGCTAGTATGGCGGTGCATAACTATCTCAGGAAAACTTCTATGAATGATACGTTTTTTGAACTATACGATAATGTTAATGTCAATGGGGAACCTCCTGCTCAAATGAATAATGATACACTACATGTTGAGGGTGCATTTGGAGATTATGAACAAGCTTATATGTGGACCTTGCGAGAGGAGATTGCAAATGAAATTAGTCAAGTACAAATTTTAGCTTTTTTAAATTAGATAAAAGACAAGAAATTTTGGTTTGAAGATTATTTTTATTAACTGATGCAGGAAAAAATTTACCTGAATTTAAATGCGATTATGGAAATACATGTTCTTCAAAAAATAAACAACGGGGTAATTTTGACAATTTGCCAGTTTTCAGATTTTTCAGACTTCAGATTCAGCAATAAAACAAACATATTTTTTTATATTCAGCTTCAACATTCAAATGCTAGATTCAGAAATCAGAATAAGTAATCAAAAATCAGAATATGTAATCAAAAATTATAATAAGTAATCATAATCAGAAAAAAAAAAAAAAAAAAAAAAAAAAAAAAAAAAAATACAACCCCTAACTTGAACTTGAAGTTACCATCGACAATTAATTATAAAAAAATGAGATCATGAAGAAAAAAAATATTGAATCTGAAAAGAATTTATGAAATAACACTCGAAGCTTGCAAAAAGACTAGATCCTCACATAGCATTAGGTACGAAGCCTCTATAATTATTCTCACGTGTGATTCTACTCACGGTGAGCTTTTAGTTTGAACAAGAAAATCACTGACTATTGTGAGTTTGGATTTTACCAAATAATTATCCCATGAATGAATATAACATAAAAGCATACTCCAAGTCTAGCAAGAATATTCCACATACAAAAGCTCTTAAAGTGTAAAGTACAAATAAAATTAAAACAATACCCTATTGTCCTAAAAATAATCAAAAATAATCAAACTGAGACAAGGTAAGAAACGTACCTAATCACTGAAGCATACTAATAACCTGCCTCAGTTTAGATTTATTACATTATATATGGCGACAAGTCATCCTTTCGCACCCAAACTGCCCGACTAACCTTTCGAGGTGATGTTTCTTGAGCCAACCACCAACTTATATTCTCACTTTTTCACATTAGTAGAAATCACATTTGAGCTATATCTTTGCCCATAGAATGGTTGAGCATATGGTTGATAGGATCCAACATATCTATAATAGGACAAAATATGACCCTTTTGACCACATATTCCATAATAATAAATCTGACAGTACGAGAACCTTTTGACTTGATTACGAGTGGAGGATATTATATTATGTTTGGGCAATAATGTAGTAGCAATTACTTTGAAGAATTTCGTGACTTAAGGAGTCTTGGCATTAAAAAGATGTTCCTCATATCCTAGACCCCTTTTATCAGTATCTGTTTTCCCCATACATAATATCTTATCAATATGTTTTGCTCCATGACAAAAAAAAATCAAGTTTCTGCTGAGATAAAACTAAATCAAGTTTGGCCGTATGCAGTTCGTCTAAAGTTGATTTCATTTTCTCTTTCGCATCATGAACTCATTTCCCTAAAATCATAAACTTGTCATGAAGGCCTTGTTTCTCATCTTTAAGCATTTCTATCTCGTGACTTGTATTCCTAATTTTTTCTTGAAGTTTATGCGTGAGTGTATTAACTTGGTCTTTCAAGACTTTATTAAGTTTACCAAGTTTAATACACTTTGCAAAAGTCTGAGGATATAAGTCTTCAAGATTCAAGTCCTCAAACTCATTTTTTTCATGATCACTTAAATTTTTAATAGAATTTTCAAGTTCGAAAGCGTCAGAGTTATCATTACTACAATTTAGAAAAATAGGATATGCGTTATATTGTCCATTCTCAACTGCTTGGGGATGATCTTTATTATTATTATTTTTATCATCACTATCATCCCAAGTAACACTAATGTAGCTTATTGGAATAACTGTGAGCATAATGACTAAATTTGTGACACTTATAACATTCAACTTGACTTAGGTCAGTATAAGGGTTCGTCTGCCAGTTATTCGATTTAAGTTGATCATAAGTTTGCGACTTATAATTTACTGATTGCCCTTATTTTTGAAATTGATATTTTTTTTCACAAGGTTTTTAAACTGGTTGCTTATAGAGGTTGTCTGTGAATCCATATCAGACCCATCATCATTATCTGAATTATATGAGATGTCAACCTCTTTAGTACCCTTAAAAGAAGAAGAGTAAGATAAAGATTTAAAAGCAACACTCGTGTTCTTCTCAGGGTTTTTCATTTTTATCTCGAGTTTAAAAGTTTGCAACTTTCCAGCAAATGTATCTGGTTTTCATTTTCTTAAGATTCTGAACTTCCTCAATAGCATCACGTCTGGATCAAAAGCTCTTAAGAAGAGTCTTAGAATTTTGTAAAAAAATTGGACATCATAATAAGTTGCTCCTAATGCGGCACTAGTGTTTAAAATATCACTTAGTCTCGCATAGAATTCATCAAAAGGTTCATTTTCACTCATTCGAATATTTTCAAATTACGAAGTAAGCATCTGTAGCATACTTTATTTAACTGTATCTTCACCTTCATGAGTTTGAAATAGAATGTCCCAAGCTTCTTTCAAAGTGGTACAAGCATAAATATGTCAAAACTCACTTTGACTCACATCCATAAAAATAGTATTGCAGCCTTTAGAGTTATAACCAGCCAGCACATTTTTTCCTATTTTAACCATTGGTTTCTAGGTTTAAGGAGCTCTATAACACTACCTGGCGCACCTTGCATCATGGTAGGTTGTTTTCATCCATCCTCAATGGCAATCCATACATCTTCCCCGATTGATTGTAAGAATGCAACCATTTGGATTTTCTATTATGGATAATCTTTGCCATCAAAGAGTGGAGGACGATTTACAAGACCTCCAAACTTCTCATAATCCATTATTCTCAAGCAATCAAGTCAGGATCCATGCTCAGGTTGTTAATCCTCGAAGCGTGGCCGCTTTTATACAAATTGAAATTTCCAATTACTTAACCAATTTTGATTAATTTAGGTCAAAATCAATAGGTCCGAAAAACCTTGAATTAACGGTCTAACCCTAGTTTAATTCATGTTGGTCCAATGTTCTAGTGATAATAAGATAAAGTAAATCAAGCACATGAACAACCAATTTTAACCCTATGGGCAACCTTTTCCAGAAGAAAAACCCACAAGTCGCTGCCGAATCGCCCGACAGCTAAATAATCCAATATTGAAACTAAATTACAATAATTAAATTACTTACAGACTCAATAAGCACATCCCGCAGTTACCTCTCTTCTAATTAAACTCCTCGCAATCAATTCCACATTTTCGTAACGCCCTTCGTGTCACAACACCTCGCCTCAGATAACGTACCAAAACTTCAAAGCTTGAATCGCTCAAAATCACAAAATCTGAAATTGGATTTAGAATTTTTTAATTTTCGATTAATTCGATTTGAGTTTTACTTCGCATTGAATCGCTCGATGAAAAATCTATCTTCTCCCTAAAATTTCAATCCCTAGAAAAAATAAGTTTTGAAAAAGTTAAAAGGAAAAATAAGAAATGAAGTCATTTATCAAAAAACAAAAAACCTGACTTCTGTTCGAACATAGAAATAGTCTGTTCGAACAGACATGGATTTATACGAATAGAACCAAATCATAATCGAAAAAACAAAGTTCTGAGTAAAATGTTCAAACAGAGAAAAAGTTTATTCGAACATGGTCTATTCGAACAAAAAAAAGCATGTTCGAACAGAAACCTATTTTCTCCAAAACACATCACTTCCTTTTTAACCTTTTGTAAAATACTAAGGGCTTAATATTTTTTAATGAAGAGGTACAAACCCACATATCTGTACAGTGTCAGTCCAGTTGTAGTCGTTCCATGTGTACTCTCTGACGATGAAGAACCATGAGGTAGTGCTGACACCTATTTTAGACACAAAACAAAACAAATTTCAAATATGGATGTTTCAATAAGAGCATAAAAGATTAAGGTTATAAATTTTGAGGTTAGAAGATTGAGAAACTTGTCTGCGCTTGGCTGAAAGTTAGAAGTTCTACTTAAAATCATGACTTCTAACTTCAACATCTCACTAGTCTATTTGGCTGAACCATCTAATTTAATTACAAATTATAAGTTTCTCCACAAAAACACCAAAAACTTATGTAAACCACATTTTCCTCTCTAATTCATCATATATTAATACAACAACACAATACAATGGTGGTTTAAGGCTAAATAAATTAAAGCGTGCAAATCACATACCAAAATACCAAATATATAGGGGACATGGTTCAACATACACATATAGAGAGAGAGAGAGAGAGCAGATGGAGAAATAACAATTATGAGAGAGGTAGAGATAGAGGTAAAGAGAGAGAGAGGGGGGGTATGAGTGTGAGAGAAAGAGAAAGAGAGGGATAGGGAAGAGAAAGAGATTGGTGAGGAGAAGAGAAAGAGGTAGGAGATATATATATATATATATATATATATATATATATATATATATATATATAGAGAGATATATATAGATAGATATATAGAAGAGATATCAGAGATAGAGAGAGAGAGAGGGAGATAGAGAAAGATGGGAGAGAGTGGGGATAGAGAGAGATATGGGAGAGAGGGGGAGAGAGACTAGGGGCTGGGAGAGAGAAGGGGGGATAAATAGAGAGAGGGGGGAGAGAGACTAGGGGCTGGGAGAGAGAAGGGGGGGAGAAATAGAGAGAGAGGGGGGGAACGTTGGGGTGGGTTTTGATTTGCTTTATTTGGGGTTATAATGGGTTTTCATTCGGCAGATTTAAGTTATTTTGGGTTGAAAACCCCAAAATATTCCCACTTAAACTAGTCTTAGGTGATGAACGACCAAAACCACGGTATAGGGAGAAAAACGTGCAGTCAAAGGCAAGTTAGAAGATTTGAGGTTACAAGTCAACCCAAAAAACTTCAAGAGGGGGGGGTGAAAGTTTTAAGGTTAAAAGTGAAGCCAAACTTCTAACCTAACTTCTAGTTTTCATTTTTTCTAAAGATTTTACTAAAAAAACAAGTCAAGGGTGAGAAGTTTTCAAAACATCTCACCTCTTCTCACTCTTTACCAAAAAAACAAACAGGGTCTAGGTTCATATGAATTATAAGCTAGTAATAATCTTTTCATCATATGCCAATTTAAACTCCTCTAAGGAATTTTTAACCAGCTCTGATGCCAATTTAATGTAACTCTGAGTCGCGAAAGAAAGAACTCGGATTGATAAACGTTAACCTAATTAAAATTGGGATTTTACTAAACTCAAATATAAAACACAAAACAATAAACTAAACCTTATTAATTCTCTATGCAACAACCTCGTAAACAATAATACCACCCTCTCCTATATATCCTAGAACCCTAAGATATCCCCCTGGAATATATCCCCAAATATAAACAAACCTAAATAATAGAAACTCCTAAAAACATCTTCAACAGAGAATAAAGTAAAATAGAAAAAGACCAAAGACGTGTGGGAAATGAGCAAAAATATGTTCACATCATTATCCATACTATTTAGAGAAGCGAATAAACCTGCAGCTTTTATACCAACTTTGTAATATTTTTGTCGGAAGATTGAATACATAGAGAATTATTGAACTAGGGAAATGGTTGCAATTTGTTAGGAAGAATGATTGAATATATATAGACATCTTATCTAATATATATACATACATAATGTATACTTTCAAGTCAACACTATATCGATGTAAACATATATACGTAATCTTCACCTGCTTCAAGCTGCGACGGGATCATGAGCATCAACATCACAAGTTGGAGTTGATGACGAAGTGAATAACCCAAAATATACAAATATGTATATTGCTCAAGAGTTATTTAGAGCATCAGCAGCAGGCTGGCTAAGTTAGCGAGCCACGTAGGCTTAAAATCATATATATATATAAAAATAACATGGGGTAGAAAAGTGATCTTCAGGGTGGGGATGGATGTCAGAGGGTTTTTTTTTTAATTTTAAAAATAATAATAATAATAAAATGTTATGCGCCAATTAATAAAAAATTATAATAAATAAAACATCTCGCAAATTGAATTGGCGCACAACTCCTCTATTTAATTTAATAATAAGTTTTGTTTAGGAAAAAAAATATTTTTTAATGCTTCACACGGTGGGCCAACTGACAACTTCTGACCAAAACAGGCTCACCATAGATAGTCACTGATTTTCTTAATAGGAGGGCTATTTGAGCGATGGCGATCCTACAAAAGGGGTTTTTGATTGGTTTGGATCACTATCGTAGCGATATCGAGCCTGCTGCCCATGCTCTTATGTATCACTTTGGGAATTTACGATTTCTTTTCTTAATGACCTTGGAATTTACCCTTAATGATAATTGTTAACTCGTGAAAAAGAAGGGAAAGCATTGATATAAGATAGGTCGTAGCATAAAATATCACCATTAGTAGTTGCTAGAATGTGTGAAACACATTGGTATGTGTAACAATAAAGTCAAGTTACCATAGGAATAGTAGTCATAGTAGGTAGCTTAGTGAGGTAATGTTTGTATTTCGGCTTTACAAGGAAGCTGAATTTCTGCTATAATGCCTATATAAGGCTTGCCATATGTTGTAATCAAATTATCTCATCCCAAGTTTGACCAATAACATTTCTTCTTTAGAGTTCAGAATTATGTTTTCAACATCTGGTATCAGAGTGAGCACGGCCTCTGACTCGACAGCTCGAAGGCAACGACATGAAGAAAAGCAGAACCGTTTCTAGTATTCCGTCGAGATATCGTTCATTCAATCGAGATAATTGATTTTGTCTATTTTTCGCAAAAAAAGACGGAGAGTTATGTTCAAGTGGCAATTCTTAAATGCGATGGTCACTACTACCATTGGAGTTTAATTATGAAGAACTTCTTGAGGTCCAATGAGTATTGGCACCTCGTTGAAGTTGGTGTTTCTAATCATTCGAAAGAAATGACGACCGTTCAAATATCCAAGATCGAGGAATTATGATTAAAAGACTTGAAAGTCAAAAATTATTTATTTCAAGCTATTGATCATAACATCTTAGAGACGATTCTATGCAAGGAGATATCCAAAGATATTTGGGATGCAATGAAGAAGAAATATGAGGGAACCGCTGTGGGCACATCTACAGGTACTTCGTGTAGATTTTAAAACTCTTCGTATGCAACCAACAGAGTTTGTTTCAGAGTATTTCTCCAAAACCATGGCGATTTCCAACAAGATGAGAACAAATGGAGAAAAGATAGAGGACATTAGGATAATCGAGAAGATTCTTTAATCATTGACATCAAAATTCAATTAAGTAGTATGTTCGATCGAAGAGTCAAAAAACCTTGATCAACTCTCGATGGATGAACTAATAAGTTCATTTATGGTTCACGAGCAACAAATCAACAAACATGTAGCACTGGAGGAAGCGCTACAATCTCAGCTCTTAATCAGCAATCAACCGACAAAGGGAAAAGATACAAGTCAAGAAAGAGGTAATCACGATAAACAATTCACAAATTATCATGGAAGAGACAGACGAAGCAACAATCAACATAGTGGAGGCCAAAAATCAAAGCCGTTTGATAAGTCAAATATCAAATGTTACAAGTGTAACAGGTATGGTCACTTTCGTTCTGAATGTCGTTCTCATTTTTATAAGGAAAGAGACAAAAAATCTAATTTTTTCAGAAAAAGAAGATGAAGTTTCTCCTCTTTTGGTTTGCAAAACCAAAGAAGAATCTCAAACCGAAAAAGATTTTTGTCAAAACATATGGTACTTGGACACAGGAGCAAGTAACCATATATGCGGTAAAAATTCTATATTTCACAAAATGAATGATTCTTTTCATACCTCGGTAAAATTTGGAGATAGTTCTACAATTGTTGTCATGGGGAAAGGTGATATCAAAATTCAGGCCAAAGATAACACTCATTAGACTATCTCAAGTATTTTTTATGTCCCAAACTTAAAAATTTATTTGCTCAGCATGAGGTAACTTCAAGAGAAGGGATATGTGATCATCATCAAGAATGAAGTTTGTCGGATTAAACATCGGAAGAGGGGCTTGTTAATTGCACAGGTACATATGAATCCAAATTGAATGTTTCTGCTAAGCGTCACGCATACCGCTCTTCCTTGTTTTTCAAGCATGGTGAAAGATCAAGGCTGGATATGGCATCTTCGCTATGGGCACTTGAACTTCAACGGCCTAAAGCTCCTTCATTAGAAGAATATGGTGACGGGAATTCCTCAGATTGATAAACATCCGTAAGTATGTGAAGGTTGTGTTGTTGGCAAACAACACCAGAATTCATTTCCAAAGGGGAAAGCATAAAGAGCCAAATCGACACTAGAGCTGGTCCATACCGATATATGTGGGCTGATTGATCCACGATCCAATGGAAATAAGATGTATTTTATTACTTTTATTGACGATTACAACCAAAAAACATGGGTTTATTTTCTACTAGAAAAATCTGAAGCTTTTTCAATTTTCAAGTCATTCAGGCCCTTGTTGAGAAGGAAGTAGGGAGATCTATCAAGATTCTTCGCTTGGATCGTGGTAGAGAATACAATTCTCACGAATTCACAAATTTTGTGTAGAAATTTGGAATCAAAAGACAATTGATGACATCGTACACGCCACAACAAAACGGCGTAGCGGAGAGGAAGAACCACATTATTATGAATATGGTGCGAAGTATGCAGCAAACATCAAATCTTCCTAGAGATTTTGGCCAAAAATAGTCTTATGGAGCATCTACATTCTCAACAGGAGTCCCACCATAGCTGTGAGGAACATGACACCAGAGGATAGTTCAACGATAAAGTCAACGATAAAGGGGCACTTGCGAATCTTTAGGTATAGCATATGCCCATATTCTGAAAGAACGGATAACAAAGCTCAACGATAATGTCATAAATGTATTTTTCTCGTTATAGTGATAGTTCAAAAGCTTATAAACTCTATCATCCTACAACTGAGAAAATCATCATTAGTCGAGATGTGATTTTCGACAAAGAAATACATGGAAATGAAATATTAAAGATGCGGGAAGCCAGTATCGATGGTCTTCGATGATGAAGAAAGTCATCCGCCAGTTTCATATGGTGAAGCGTAATCACCACTCACGCTTGCATAGAGCTCAACCAGCCCTTCTTCAACAATGGTCCAATCGTAATTTGTACCATCTTTCTCAAGGCCTCAAGAACCCATAGGAAACCAACGTACTTGGAAGATTATGATCTAAGTGAGGTGGATCAATCAATGATCCAACTATATACTTCGCTTAATTTGCTGGAAGTAACCAAATTTTTTTCAAGGATGTTGTTGAAGAACCAAAGTGGCAGAAGGCCATGAATGACGAGATCGAGCTATCGAGAAACAATACATGGGAGTTGACTAATCTCCCAGATGGATACAAGTCGATCGGTGTGAAATGGTATACAAGACGAAATTGAATGCTGAAGGAAAAGTTGACAAATATAAG
Source organism: Kingdonia uniflora (assembly GCA_014058105.1). NCBI lineage: Eukaryota > Viridiplantae > Streptophyta > Magnoliopsida > Ranunculales > Circaeasteraceae > Kingdonia > Kingdonia uniflora. The sequence goes on from JACGCM010001857.1 coordinate 13,054, forward strand.
GTAAGGTTGGTTTAAGGTTTATAAGCAATAACAAGGCGTCGACTATGAAGAGGTATTTGCTCCAGTCACACGACACGATACTATCAGGATGATAGTTGCAATAGCAGCACAAAACTCGTGACCTATTTTTCAACTAGACGTGAAGTTAGCATTTTTACACGGAGATCTGCAAGAAACCGTGTACGTCGATCAACCACCTGGTTACATACAGAAGGTGAGAAAAGAAGGTGTAACGACTGATGAAGGCCTTATATGGACTAATACAAGCACCAAGAGCTTGGTATAGTCGTATAGAGGCATATTTCGTGAAAGCGGGGTTTTATAAGTGTCCATATGAGCACACACTTTTCATGAAAGTCAGAACCAATGGAAAATTATGGTAGTGTGTTTATATGTGGACGACTTGATACATACTGGCAGCGATCATACGATGTTCAAGGACTTCAAACAATCAATGATGGCAGAGTTTGAGATGTTAGATCTCGAAGTGAATTTTTTGGGCATAAAAGTAGTTCAGTCTGATGTAGGTATTTTCATATCACAGAAAAAATATGTTCAAAAATTTTGGAACGGTTCCAAATTAATGATTGCAATCCGGTGCGACAGCCAGTTGAAGTTGGATTGAAGTTAATGAAGGATCCCGAAGGAGAGAAGGTTGACAACACATTGTATAAGCAGCTCGTGGGAGTTCTCATGTACTTAACTTGCGACAAGGCTAGATATTCAGCATGCAGTAAGCCTCATCAGTCGATACTGGAGAATCCAACAGAGTTGCATCTAAATGCTGCAAAGAGGATTCTGCGATACTTGAAAGGTCCGACTGGGTTGGGAATATTTACAAGAAAGGAGAGGCTATTGCTTTAATCAGCTATACTGATATCGATTATGTGGAGATCCCGATGGCAGAAGAGCACCTCTGGTATGTTTTTATGTTAGGATCAGGAGCGATTTCATGGTCGCAAAGAAACAATCGATTGTTTCTTTATCTACCATGAAAGCAGAGTATATCATTGTTGGGTCCTTGTGTATGTCAGCAATATGGTTAAGAAGAATGCTGGGTAAAGTAGGGTTTTTATCAAAATAGGGAAACTCCTATTTATTGCAACAATAATTCGACAATCAATTGTCGAAGAATCCTGTTCAACACTAGTATTAACACATCTAGTTTAAGGAGGATGTTAGAATGTGTAAAACACATTGGTATGTGTAACAATAAAGTCAAGCTACCATACGAATAGTATTCTACTATATATAGATAATAGTCCGCGTAGTAGTGCATTAGTGAGGTAATATTTGTATTTCGGCTTTACAAGCCAAGTTGGATTTGTGCTCTAAATACCTAGATTAGGCTTGCCATATGTTGTAATCAATCATCTCATCCCAAGTTATCAATACCATTTTCTTCTTTAGAATTTAAAATTTGTTTTCAACATAGTAGCATAGTATCACATATCTTACGGACCTCCTTCTCTCTCAT
>JACGCM010002598.1:0-24608 GCA_014058105.1 Kingdonia uniflora
AGCAATCTATCAACCGTTAAGCGAATTCTCTTGCTCACCTGTAATCAATGCACTTCACAAACTGAACGGACCATTCAGATACCCTGTACTATGCACCGAGTCAATCCACTACGTGCCTATTCTGGCAAACACATCGTTTGACTGGCAAACTAGATTGAGAATAGCATGCCCACACGTTCGTAAGTGCATATGATCAGACACCCACGCTAACAATGTCCTCTAGTCATGACCCCCCAAGGATGTGCTAGGCGCCATTACCTGCACTATGCTTAGTCTTAACTCCATAAGGTTTGACGTTATAATTGCTACTTAGTTCCACCGACACTCTCATTAGATATGGAAACCTCTAGCAGTAATATCAATCTCTGTTCCAAGGAAGGAGTGGTGCAAGGTGACATGGAGGGTCACAAGTATGACGAATATGAATAACATCTAAATCCAAGCAAGCCATAGTGCCGATAATGGTAGACGCGATAGAGTCCTTGAAGGCAGATAATAGTCGACTAACACACAACATGTTGGACTGACGCCAAGATGGAGAATGAGTATCCAATCATTCATGACAATAATGGCTCGCAAATATCTCTCCCTGTATAGACAATAACAGTATTCTGACAATCTATATGATCACACACAATGGCATTTCGCTAGCCATGAAGATTCTCTGAAAACTATGCAAATTTATGAACAGAATGTAGTTACCTCCCAGCTAATCACAATAACATGATTATTACGGCTACATCTCGGATTTGAGAATGAATTCGTTTCAGGGTCTATGTAAAGTTCGAGTGTACAAGAATTATAGAGAGATGAGTAGCTAGAGAGACGCAGCCCAACTTATTAAGTAGGCTCGATAACGAAACGTACGTACTGAGACTAGATGAAAGCAAACGTAACAATCATTGATATTAAAAAATTGGAGCACAAAAACAGGTCAAGCAATACGCAGAATACGCCCCTATATTGTCTGAGAGTCAAAAAACATTCACACTATGTTTACATAAGGAAGGTCTGTGACTGCTCTAGAAAAAATATACACGAGGGATTTGTTGAGCTACAATGATACTAGAAGCGATAAAGCCACTAAGAACACCTCGTATTGGTGAATAAAAACATGCTCACGCTAGAGTCGTGAGGGCAAAATTACCGTCCGGAAATAAAATTATTCTCGTTGTATCGAACAGTGTATGGATACATATCTTCTCAGAAGTGTCCTCTATTTTATCATCTACTTAGAATAAACAATAGGCATATGTCACACGAATCAAAAAGTCTAGCAACATACAATAACGACTTCCCCCTGTCTACATCGACAGTTACTAGTCAGACCTAGAGATCACAGGGCTATGTGGAAATCTTTAGTAGGAAGTCATAAAAAAGAGTCACATACGGAAAAGTCATGTCAGACTAAGCTTTTCTACTACAGATGGTGTGTGTGTAGCTCAGTACGGCAGCTCCAGACATACTGGAATGGTACTCCATATCTACAACTAGGCGAACATCAGTACTTGAGAGGTTGGCATCAACGCATAAATAAAGCTTATATAAGGAAAGTTCTTTTACATATAGCTGATTGAGTATCATCAAGGGCTCATGACTATAGTTGTACAAATCTAATAAGTACACTGAGACTGAGCAATTAAGCTCGCTCCTCTGTCGTGAAACTATCTGAATATGAATGATTAGAAGTAAACAACATTCATATTTCATGGACAGAAAATCTGGCCCGACACCACTCGTGAGTACTGGATATAGATCTGATTTGGAAAAAACTCATTCTGTGACAGCGAAAAATCGAACGCATGTCAAGTCTTTATTTTACTAGGTAAGTTCGATTTCACCCTATGTTCCATTAGGACTGCTAGGCATACTAATATGTGGACTAGAGCCGAAAAGACATTGAAACTCTATCCCGACTACATAAGATCAGGAGCGTCAATACTAGATAGTACTGGTAATTGTAGGCATGGTTAGGCTTATCGCTGCGACGTAGTGGGTGTCTTTGACTGGTTCTCTTCTGTACCAGAAACTACCAGTTAATGCTAGACCTACTCTACTTTCGTATGACAACCAAACTTCACCCGTCTAGTGGTTTCCTTACGATTAGTACTATTTACCAGTACGACACATAATAAACATAGACCTCGATTCACTACCCCTTTATTGAAGTTTCAAACGTATTTTTTTTGTGACATGTGATTAGTAATATAAATCGGTTCCAAAGTTAGTTGGTGAAGAAGTTATAGCATGAGTATTTCTTCATATTCGTAAGGCGACTAGTTGGAGACACTACCTTCCCCCATCAATAATCAGCATAACCTGTATGTGCGCATCTTTCCAAATGATCATAAATGTTTTGCTAGCTATAGTTTTTCACATAATGAACTAACGTCATCAGATCAATTGCTGCGTAAAAAATATGAGTCCTTGATGGAAAAGCAATGATATGGATTGTCATTGATCGATATAGGCGTATTTCGGGTCTGACCTCAACAAATGGTAAATATCTGACCTCAGGTTAGTGAACAGACTAAACGATCAAGTCCAATAGTGTGGCCTACTATTGAAACGAAGGCCTATTTACTTCACATCTTGAGGTTGCGGAATTGGTCAGCTACATAATTCACTTTTCCCTCTCTCGCACGATCAGAAAGTGGAACATAATAGGCAAAGTAGCTTCACCATAAGATACACTTGCACGGCAATACTTGCGACTGCATATCATTGATAGTTTGACAACTGAGTGTGTTATTGGTAACGTAAATAGCGAGACTCTAGAAGCAACATAGCTATCAAAAAGTAATAGCTAAAGATTTCATAGACACTTAAAGCTACTGGAAGTACAGGCGAAGAACAAATTTCTACATCTCAACATCGCGCATTAGTAGTATAGGGATAGTATCTCGTTACTGTATCAACAAGATATAGTCATATTCAATAGAGCTGCTATACATACTACATGTAGCTTGCAATAGTTATTAACCTGAAACTGACTCGATACTGAAGAAGCAATCTAAGTAAACACTATACTGCACTGTACTCCATACTTTGACAGAATCTTAGAGCTCTTAAAATCATTGATGTATCTGATTCTGATACTCTATCATATTCTGATCGGTCAGGATATATCTATACAAAGAGTGGATATAGAGAAGAGCAGTAAGTAATCCGAGGGACATCGGCTTCAATCAATAAGCATACACCATTGACCGTGGCACGGTCGTGTGAAAGGTGCATGCAAAATTAAAGGAAATGGCTCAAATTTTCTAGAATATCGTAATTATCACGCACGAAAAGAACATCAATTGATGGCATCTCGGTCTTGGAGCGAAGAACAGTTATGGCTCAGCAAAGGCGATACGCGTGCCCCTCTCTAAGTTATGTAAGTTTGACGTGATGGTGTGAAAGAACAGGAGTTTCCGTACCTCTCTGATGGTTCGATATTATTCCAGTAAATCTATGCTAACCGCGCCAACGGCCGTGGAGTGGAGATAACTTCTCAAAGTGCCTATGGGACTGGCAAAAAGGCTAGCATAGTTTGCCAAATGACATCGCAATTCCCTCCAGGCATTGATTTTTTGACAAAACGGTCTAGGTTGTCGTACTACCACCCCGTGGGTTTTGCCACAATCCTGAGAAGCTTTGTAACTGGCAACTCATTTAGAGGTTGGCTTGCTCTTGAATAATTTCTTTATCTCGCAGAGTAATGGCTACATCGTTACCAAATGGATCGCAATCTAAAACTCCACACCTCCCCCCGCTTGAAGTTTAAACCATATTGCCTTTTGGACCTCTTTGACATTTACAGTAATTGTAATTCCGGGAAGATGCAAATCCTAATAAACCGAATATTGTTAGTTGATTGCCTATTAGGGTTGCTCTAATACAGAATAAACAGCATATAGCGTAAAAATGACTCGCAATACCTCCCCTTTTGAAGTTTTGGACCGTTTATGGATTTCGTACCACATACCGCTGATGGTTAGATTGTAATTCCGAGAATCTGATGTTACCCCGGGCAACTCTTTTTGAACCGTTTGTCTGTTCTTAAAGAGTTCATATCTGATAGGCAAAGCATTGTATTATTGCCAATTGGCTCGCAATTCTCCCATTTGAATGTTTGACTTGGTTGTCGTATTTCGTCGGAAGACGCTTTCTAGTGGGTTAGATATAAATTTCAGACGCTATGCAACCAAAACGCTTTTGGAGTTGGCCTGGATCATTTCCCAACAGTGTGAATTGGACTGACAAAAGGCTCGCATAGTTGCCAAATACTATCCGCAAGTCTCACCGGATTGAGTGTTTTTGACCAATACGATTTCGACCCTCTACGTGGTTTAGGACCACACTTATGAAACTAAGCAACCGGCAAATCGTTTTCCGAGCTTGTCCACCTCTTAGAGTTTTCTTTTCGCAGATAAAGGGCCTGCATAGTTCCGAAAGATATCGCCATACTCCCTTACTCCCCGGTTTGAAGTTTCATCAACACTTTTGGATTTTGCACCTCTCCTGATGATTTAATGGTACTTCTGGAATCACTCTGCATCACCCGTCTTGTAGTTGTAATTGTTATCACCGTGTGCATATTTCATGTTGATGAAAATATGCTAGAACCAATGACTCGAAATCTTCCTGTTTGAGAGTTTTGACGCGGTATGGTATTTTAACGCACCCTCTTTTGAGTGGTTGTATATTGTAATGTCCGAGAATCTGATGTACCGCAAAGAGTGTCGTTTGAACGTTGGAGCGTCTCCTTAAGAGTTTATATTTGAAACAGACAAAAGACTAGCATTGTTGCCATGTCCGGCGATACATCCCAGTTTGAGGATTGAAATGATTTTTGATTTCGTACCCTCTCTGATGGTTTCGATCCCATTCTTTTAGGAAAGCAGCACGCGGCAGCCCCGTTGTCGTGGCTGGCTAATTCTCAAAAGTGCTATGGACATGCAAAGGCAAGCATAAGGTTCAAAATGACTCGCAATCTCCGGATTGATGTTTTAACGAAATGGACTTCTTACCTCTATCACGATGGTTTTGACCACTTATGAGAAGCTATGCTACTGAAATAGTTTTTTTTGCGAGGTTGGATCGCCAACTTAAGAGTATTCTTTTTCTTCCGATAAAGGCTATCATCGTTACCCAAAGGATCGCGAGCACTCCCGGGTTTGCATTTTCAACCATTATGGATTTTTGGCCACCTCTCTGATGATTTAGATTTCAATCCGGGAAGCTATGCGGAGTTTCCATCACTCGTTAAGAGTTGTTTGGAATTGCTATTAGAGTGCATATTTGACTGATAAATTAAGATTGCGACCCAAATGACCCGCAATACTCCCCTGTTTTGAAATTTTTTGGCCGGTAGGATTTCGTACACTACTGATAGTTTAAATTGTAATTCCCTAGATCTTGTTACCGGCAACACGTTGAATAGTGGATCGCATCATAGAGTTCATATTGACGACAAAAGACATCCATTGTTGCCAACTGTCCTCGATACTCCAAATTATGAAGGTTTGAACTTATTTGGATTCCGTACCTCTGCAGAGTAGCTTGGATACAATTCCAGGATGCTATCTACCGGAACCCCTTTCGAGATGTGGTAGATACTTCCTGCAAATTCACTATGGCCTGACAAAGAATTGTTCTTGTTGCCAAAAATGTCTCGCGATTTCCCCCAGTTGAAGGTTTGACTGGTTCGGATTTCGAAACCCTTCGAATGCTTTAGATAAATTTCGAAAGCTAGGCAACCAAAAACCTTGGCGTGGATTGGTCCTTCCCAAAGTGCTTATTGGACTGACAATGGCTACATGTTGCCAAATGACTCTAATTCTCCCGTTAATGTTGTGACGAATACGCTTTTGTACCTCTACGATGGTTTTGAACCACAAATCTAGATGCTATGCAGCTGGCAACCTGTTTGAGAGGTTGGTTCGCTTTAAGAGTTTCTTTCGACAATAAGGGGCTAGCTAGTTACCAAAGTACGCAATACTCCATCTTGAAGTTTTCAACATTTTGACATTTTGTACAGTCTCTGATGAATTTAGATTTACTTTCCCGGGAACTATGCAACATCAATTCGTGTTGAAGTAGCTGATTGTTATTAAGAGTGATATCTACTGATAAATTGACATTGCTACCAAATGAACATTTCTCGCAATACTCCCCTGGTTGAGTTTTGACCGTTATGGATTCGTACCACTCTGATAGTTTATATTGTAATTCCGAGAATCTGTGTTACCGACAACTCATTTGAACAGTTGGAACATTCTTTAGAGTTAATATTTGACAGACTAAAGACTTGCATTGTTGCAAATGTCTCGCGAGATACTACCAGTTTGAAGGCTTGACTGATTTGGATTTCGTACCTCTTGATGGCTTAGATATAAATTCAAGGAAGCTATGCAACCGGTAACCCGTCAGAGTCGAGGATCATTCAGAAAAGTGCCTATTTGACTAACAAAAGGCTAGCATAGTTGCCAAATGACTTGCAATTTCCCGGATTGATGCTGAACGAATGCGCGGATTTCGTACCCTACGATGGTTTTGACCACAATTGATAGAAAGCTATGCAATGGGCAAATCATTTCCGTGGTTGGATCGCACTTAAGAGTTTTCTTTTCGACAGATAATGGGCTAGCATAGTTACCAAAGGTATCGCAATACTCCCGGTTTGAAGTTTCAACAATTTTGGATTTGCACATCTCTGATGATTTAGTTGTAATTCTGGGAAGCTATGTACCATCAACTCGTTTGTGTATTGGATTGTTATCAAGAGTGCATTTTTGACTGATAAAAGACATTGCTACAAAATTTCTCGAAATACTCCGTTTGAAGTTTTGACCGTTATGGATTTCGTACCACTTTGATGGTTTAGATTGTAATTCCGAGAATCTGTTTTATCGGCAAGTCGTTTGAACAGTTGGATCATTCTTAAGAGTTCTATTTGACAGACAAAAGACTTGCATTGTTGCCAAATGACGCGCGTACTCCCAGTTTGAAGGTTTGATTGATTTTGATTTCGTACCTCTCTGATGGTTCGGATATCATTCTAGGAAGCTATGCTACCGGCAACCGTTGGAGTGGATGGATAATTCTCAAAAGTGCCTATTGGACTGGCAAAAGGCAAGCATAGGTTCAAAATGACTCGCAATTCTCAAGGATGATGTTTTACGAATACGGATTTCGTACTCTCGAGGTTTTGACATAATTCTGAGAAGCTATGCAACTGGCAACTCATTTGAGAGGTTGGATCACTCTAAAGAGTTTCATTTCGTCAGATAATGGGCTAGCATAATTACAAAAGGTATCGCGATACTCCGGTTTGAAGTTTCAACAATATGGATTTTGCACCTCTTGATGATTTAGATTGCAATTCCGGGAAGCTATGTTACCATCAACTCGTTTAAGTTGTTGGATGCTCTTAAGAGTGCATATTGACTGATATAAATTACATTGCTACCAAATGACTCGCAATACTCCCGTTTGAAGTTTTGGCCGTTATGGGATTTCGAACCACTCTGATAGTTTAAATTGTAATTCCATGAATCTGTGTTGCCGACAACACGTTTGAACAGTTGGATCGATCTTAAGAGTTCATATTTGACAGATAAAACACTTTCATTGTTGCCAAATGTCTCGCGATACTCCCAATTTGAAGGTTTGATGATTGGATTTCGTACCTCTCTGATGGCTTGGATATCAATTCTGGAAGCTATGCTACCGGAAAACCCGTTGGAGTGGATAGATAATTCTCAAAAGTTCCTTGGAGTGGACAAAAGGCTAGCATAGTTGCCAAATGACTCGCAATTCTCCGGATTGATGTTTTGACGAAAAAGATTTTGTACCTCAAACAATGGTTTTGACCATATTTCTGAGATGCTATGCAGCTGGCAACTCGTTTGAGTGGTTGGTTCGCTCTTAAGAGTTTTTTTTCGACGATAAGGGCAAGCATAGTTACCAAAGGTATCGCAATACTCCCAGCTTGAAGTTTCAACCATTTTGGATTTATACGTCTCAGATGATTTAGGTTGTAATTCCGGGAAGCTATGCAACCATCAATTTTTTTGAGTAGTTGGAATGTTATTAAGAGTGCAAATTTGACTGATAAAGACATTGCTACCAAATGACTCGCAATACTCCCTGTTTGAAGTTTTGACCGTTATGGATTTCGTACCACTTTGATGGTTAAGATTGTGATTCCAAGAATCTGTGTTAGCGACAACTCGTTTGAACAGTTGGATCGTTCTTATGTGTTCATATTTGACAGACAAAAGACTTGTAATTCCGGGAAGCTATGCTACCATCAACTCGTTTGTGCAGTTGGATTGTTATCAAGAGTGCATATTTGACAGATAAAAGACATTGCTATAAAATGAAAACGACTCGAAATACTCCCTGTTTGAAGTTTTGACCGTTATGGATTTCGCACCACTTTGATTGTTTAGATTGTAATTCCGTGAATCTGTGTTACCGGCCATTCGTTTGAACAGTTGGATCGTTCTTAAGAGTTCATATTTGACAAACCAATGACTTGCATTGTTGCCAAATGTCGCGCGATACTCCTGTTTGGAGGTTTGAGTGATTTGATTTTGTACCTCTCTGATGGTTCGGATAATAATTCCGGGAAGCTATGCTACGGCAACCCGTGGGAGTGGATGGATAATTTTCAAAAGTGCCTATTGGACAGACAATAGGCTAGCATAGTTGCCAAATGACTCGCAATACTACAGATTGATGTTGTGAAAAATGCAGATTTCGTACCCCTACGATGGTTTTGACCACAATTCTGAGAAGCTATGCAACTGGCAACTCATTTGAGAGGTTGGATCGCTCTTAAGAGTTTTTTTTTGTCAGATTAAGGGCTAGCATAGTTACCAAAGGTATCGCGATACTCCCGGTTTGAAGTTTCAACCATTATGGATTTTGTACCTCTCTGATGATTTTGATTGCAATTCCGGGAAGCTATGCTACCATCAACTCGTTTAAGTTGTTGGATTGCTATTAAGAGTGCATATTTGACTGATAAATGACATTGCTACCAAATGACTCGCAATACTCCCTGTTTGAAGTTTTGGGCCGTTATGGATTCGTACCACTCTGATAGTTAAATTGTAATTCAGTGAATCTGTATTACCGGCAACACGTTTGAACTGTTGGATCGATCTAATGAGTTCATATTGATAGACTAAAGACTTGCATTGTTGCCAAATGTCTCGCGATACTCCCAATTTGAAGGTTTGACTGATTTGGATTTTCGTACCTCTCTGATGGCTTGGATATCAATTCCAGGAAGCTATGCTACCGGAAACCCGTGGGAGTGGATAGATAATTCTCAAAAGTTCCTATTGGATGACAAAAGGCATGCATAGTTACCAAATGACTCGCAATACTCCCGGATTGATGTTTAGATGAATACGGATTTTGTACCTCTACGATGGTTTTGACCACATTCTGAGATGCTATGCAGCTGGCAACTCGTTGAGAGGTTGGTTCGCTCTTAAGAGTTTCTTTTCGACTGATAGGTGCTAGCATAGTTACAAAGGTATCACAATACTCCACCTTAAAGTGTCAACCATTTTAGATTTTGCACGTCTCTGATGATTTAGGTTGTAATTCCGGGAAGCTATGCAACCATCATTTCGTTTGAGTAGTTGGAATGTTATTAAGAGTACAAATTTGACTGGTAAAAGACATTGCTACCAAATGACTCGCAATACTCCTGTTAGAAGTTTTGACCGTTATGGATTTCGTACCACTCTGATGGTTTAAATTGTAATTCCGAGAATCTGTGCTAGCGACAACTCGTTTCAACAGTTGGATCGTTCTTATGTGTTCATATTAGACAAGACAAAAGACTTGCATTGTTGCCAAATTCTCACGATACTCCCAGTTAACGGTTTGATTGATTTGGATTCGTACCTCTTTGAAGGTTTGGATATCAATTCCAGGAAGCTATGCTACCGACAACCCGTTGGAGTGGATTGATCATTCTCAAAGTGCCTATTTGACTGACAAATGGCTAGCAAAGTTGCCAAATGACTCGCAATTCACCCGGATTGATGTTTTGATGAATACGGATTTCGGGAGAATTGCAAATCATTTGGCAACTATGCTAGCCTTTTGTCAGTCCAATAGGCATTTTTGAGAATGATCCATCCACTCTAACGGGGTAACGGTAGCATAGCTTCCTGGAATTGATATCTAAACCATTAGAGATGTACGAAATTCGAATCAGTCAAACCTTCAAACTGGGAGTATTGCGAGACATTTGGCAACAATGCAAGTCTTTGTCTGTCAAATATGAACTCTTAAGAACTATCCAAGTGCCCAAACAAGTTGTCGGTAGCACAGATTCTCGGAATTACAATTTAAACCATCAGAGTGGTACGAAATCTATAACGGTCAAAACTTCAAACAGGGAGTATTGCGAGTCATTGGTAGCAATGTCTATTATAAGTGCAATATGCACTCTTATATCAATCCAACTATTCAAACGAGTTGATGGTAGCATAGCTTCCCGGAATAACAATCTAAATCATCAGAGAGGTGCTAAACCATAATGGTTAATACTTCAAACTGGGAGTATTGGGATACCTTTGGTAATTATTCTAGCCTTTATCTGTCGAAAAAGAAACTCTTAAGACCGATCCAACCTCTCAAACGAGTTGCCTGTTTCATTGCCTCTCAGAATTGGGGTCAAAACCATCGTAGAGGTACGAAATCCGTATTCGTCAAAACATCAATCCGGGAGAATTGAGAGTCATTTGGCAACTATGCAAGCCTATTGTCAGTAAAATAGGCACTTTTGAGAATGATCCATCCACTCCAACGGGTTGCCGGTAGCATAGCTTCCTAGAATTGATATCTAAACCATCTGAGAGGTACGAAATCCGAATCAGTCAAACCTGGAAACTGGGAGTATTGCGAGACATTTGGCAACAATGCAAGTCATCTGTCTGTCAAAAATATGAACTCTTAAGAACGATCCAACTGCTCAAACGAGTTGCCGGTAAAACTGATTCTCAGAATTACAATCCAAATCATCAGAGAGGTGCAAAATCGAAATTGGTTGAAACTTCAAACTGGTAGTATTGGGATACCTATGGTAATTATTCTACATCTTTATTTGTCGTAAAGAAACACTTAAGACGATCCAACCTCTCAAACGAGTGCCAGTTGCAAAACTTCCCAGAATTGTGGTCAAAACCATCGTAGAGGTACAAAATCCGTATTCGTCAAAACATCAATCCGGGAGAATTTAGAGTCATTTGGCAACTATGCTAGCCTATTGTCTGTAAAATAGGCACTTTTTGAGAATGATCCATCCACTACAACGGGTTGCCGGTAGCATAGCTTCTTGGAATTGATATCTAAACCATCAGAGAGGTACGAAATCCAAATCAGTCAAACATTCAAACTGGGAGTATTGCGAGACATTTGGCAACAATGCAAGTCTTTTGTCTGTCAAAAATATGAACTCTTAAGATCGATCCACCTGCTCAAACGAGTTGCCGGTACCACAGATTCTCGGAATTACAATCTAAATCATCAGAGATGTGCAAAATCGATATTGGCTGAAACTTCAAACCGGAGTATTGGGATACCTTTGGTAATATTCTACCCCTTTATCTGTCGGAAAGAAACTCATAAGACCGATCCAACCTCTCAAACGAGTCGCCAGTTGCATAGCCTCTCAGAATTGGGATCAAAACCATCGTAGAGGTACGAAATCCGTATTCCTCAAAACATCAATCCGGGAGAATTGCGAATCATTTGGCAACTATGCTAGCCTTTTGTCAGTCCAATAGGCACTTTTGAGAATGATCCATCCACTCCAACGGGATGCCGGTAGCATAGCTTCCTGGAATTGATATCTAAACCATCAGAGATGTACGAAATCCGAATCAGTCAAACCATCAAACTGGGAGTATTGCGAGACATTTGGCAACAATGCAAGTCTTTTGTCTATCAAATATGAACTCTTAAGAACTATCCAACTGCTCAAAAAAGTTGCTGGTAGCACAGATTCACGGAATTACAATTTAAACCATCTGAGTGGTTCGAAATCTATAAATGTCAAAACTTCAAACGGGGAGTATTGCGATTCATTGGTAGTAATGTCTTTTATAAGTCAAATATGCACTCTTAATAACAATCCAACTACCCAAACGAGTTGATGGTAGCATAGCTTCCCGAATTACAATCTAAATCATCAGAGAGGTGCAAAATCCATAATTGTTGAAACTTCAAACTGGGAGCATTGGGATACCTTTGGTAATTATTCTGCCCCTTTATCTGTCGGAAAGAAACTCTTAAGACCGATCCAACCTCACAAACGAGTTGCCAGTTGCAAAGCCTCTCAGAATTGGGGTCAAAACCATCGTAGAGGTACGAAATCCGTATTCGTCAAAACATCAATCCGGGAGAATTGCGAATCATTTGGCTACTATGCAAGCCTTTTGACAGTCCAATAGGCACTTTTGAGAATGATCCATCCACTCCAACGGGTTTCCGGTAGCATAGCATCCTGGAATTGATATCTAAACCATTAGAGATGTACGAAATCCGAATCAGTCAAACCTTCAAACTAGGAGTATTGCGAGTCATTTGGCAACAATGCAAGTCTTTTGTCTGTCAAATATGAACTCTTAAGAGCTATCCAAAAGCTCAAAAAAGTTCCCAGTTGCACAGATTCTCGGAATTACAATTTAAACCATCAGAGTGTACGAAATCCATAACGGTCAAAATTTCAAATAGGGAGTATTGCGAGTCATTTGGTAGCAATGTTTTTATAAGTTAAATATGCACCCTTAATAACAATCCAACTACTCAACCGAGTTGATGGTAGCATAGCTTCCGGAATTATAATCTAAATCATCAAAGAGGTGCAAAATCTATAATGGTTGAAACTTCAAACTGGGCGTATTGGGATACCTTTGGTAATTATTCTAGCCCTTTATCTGTCTAAAAGAAACTCTTAAGACCGATCCAACTCTCATACGAGTTCCCAGTTGCATAGCCTCTCAGAATTGGGGTCAAAACCATCGTAGAGTTACGAAATCCGTATTCGTCAAAACATTAATCCGGGAGAACTGCGAGTCTTGGCAACTATGCTAGCCAATTGTCACTCAAATAGGCACTTTGAGAATGATCCATCCACTCCAACGGGTTGCCGGTAGCTTAGCTTCCTGGAATTGATATCTAAACCATCTGAGAGGTACGAAATCCGAATCAGTCAAACCTTCAAACTGGAAGTATTGCGAGACATTTGGCAACAATGCAAGTTTTTTGTCTGTCAAATATATGAACTCTTAAGAACGATCCAACTGCTCAAACGAGTTGACGGTAACCCAGATTCTCGGAATTACAATCTAAATCATCAGAGAGGTGCAAAATCGATATTGGCTGAAACTTCAAACTGGGAGTATTGGGATACCTTTTGTAATTATGCTAGCCCATAATGTCGAAAATAAACTTTTAAGCGCGATCCAACCTCTCAAACGAGTTGCCAGTTGCATAACTTCCCAGAATGTGGTCAAAACCATCGTAGAGGTACGAAATCCCTATTCGTCTGAACATCAATCCGGGAGAATTGCAAATCATTTGGCAACTATGCTAGCCTTTTTTCAGTCCAATAGGCACTTTGAGAATGATCCATCCACTGCAACGGGTTACGGTAGCATAGCTTCCTGGAATTGATATCTAAAACATTAGCGATGTACGAAATCCGAATTAGTCAAACCTTCAAACTGGGAGTATTGCGAGACATTTGGCAACAATGCAAGTCTTTTGTCTGTCAAATATGAACTCTTAAGAGCTATCCAACTGCTCAAACAAGTTGCCGGTAGCACAGATTCTCGGAATTACAATTTAAACCATCAGTGTGGTACGAAATCCATAACGGTCAAAATTTCAAAAAGGGAGTATTGCGAGTCATTTGGTACCAATGTCTTTTAAAAGTTAATTAATCACTCTTAATAACAATCCAACTACTCAAACGAGTTGATGGAAGTATAGCTTCCCGGAATTACAATCTAAATCATTAGAGATGTACAAAATCCATAATGGTTGAAACTTCAAACTGGAAGTATTGGGATACCTTTGGTAATTAATCTAGCCCTTTATCTGTCGAAAAGAAAACTTAAGACCGATCCAACCTCTCAAACGAGTTGCCAGTTGCATAGCCTCTCAGAATAGGGGTCAAAACCATCGTAGAGGTACGAAACAGTATTCCTCAAAACTTCAATCCTGGAGAATTACGAGTCATTTGGCATCTATGCTAGCCTATTGTGCGTCAAATAGGCACTTTCGAGAATGATCCATCAACTCCAACGGGTTGCCGGAAGCATAGCTTCCTGGAATTGATATCTAAACCATCTGAGAGGTACGAACTCCGAATCAGTCAAACCTTCAAACTGGGAGTATTGCGAGACATTTGGCAACATTGCACGTCTTTTGTCTGTCAATTATATGAACTCTTAAGAACGATCCACTTTTTAAACGAGTCGTCGGTAACCCAGATTCTTGGAATTACAATCTAAATCATCAGAGAGGTGCAAAATCGATATGGCTGAAACTTCAAACGGGAGTATTGGGATACCTTTTGTAATTATGCTAGCCCATAATCTGTCGAAAAGAACTCTTAAGAGCGATCCAACCTCTCAAACGAGTTGCCAGTTGCATAACTTCCCAGAATTGTGGTCAAAATCATCGTAGAGGTACGAAATCCGTATTCGTCAGAACATCAATCCGGGGAATTGCAAAACATTTGGCAACTATGCTTCCTGGAATTATATCTAAACCATTAGAGATGTACGAAATCCGAATCAGTCAAACCTTCAAACTGGGAGTATTGCGAGAACTTGGAAACAATACAAGTCTTTTGTCTGTCAAATATGAACTCTTAAGAACTATCCAACTGCCCAAACAAGTTGCCGGTCGCACAGATTCTCGGAATTACAATTTAAACCATCAGAGTGGTACGAAATCTATAACGGTCAAAACTTCAAACGGGGAGTATTGCGAGTCATTTGTTAGCAATGTCTTTTATAAGTCAATTATGCACACTTCATAATAATCCAACTACCCAAACGAGTTGATGGTAGCATAGCTTCCCAGAATTACAATCTAAATCATCAGAGAGGTGCAAAATCCATAATGGTTGAAACTTCAAACTGGGAGTATTGGGATACCTTGGTAATTATTCTACCCCTTTATCTGTCGGAAAGAAACTCATAAGACCGATCCAACCTCTCAAACGAGTTGCAGTAGCCTCTCAGAATTGGGGTCAAAACCATCGTAGAGGTACGAAATCCGTATTCGTCCAAAACATCAATCCGGAAGAATTGCGAATCATTTGGCAACTATGCTAGCCTTTTGTCAGTCCAATAGGCACTTTTGAGAATGATCCATCCACTCAACAAAGTTACCGGCAGCATAGCATCCTGGAATTGATATCTAAACCATTAGAGATGTACGAAATCCGAATCAGTCAAACCTTCAAACTAGGTGTATTGCGAGACATTTGACAACAATACAAGTCTTTTGTCTTTCAAATATGAACTCTTAAGAGCTATCCAACTGCTCAAAAAAGTTGCCAGTAGCACAGATTCTCGGAATTACAATTTAAACCATCAGTGTGGTACGAAATAAATTCATACGGTAGTAATGTCTTTTATAGTCAAATATGCACTCTTAATAACAATCCAACACACTCAAACGAGTTGATGGTAGCATAGCTTCCCGGGAATCTAAAATCATCCGAGAGGTGCAAAATCCATAATGGTTGAAACATCAATCCTGGAGTATTGCGATACCTTTGGTAACTATGTTAGCCCATTATCTAACGAAAAGAAACCTCTTAAGAGCGAACCAACCTCTCAAACGATTTGCCAGTATCATAGCTTTCATAATTGTGGTCAAAACCATCGTAGAGGTACGAAATCCGAATTCGCCAAAACATCAATCCGGGTGAATTGCGAGTCATTTGGCAACAATGCTAGCCTTTTGTCAGTCAAATAGTCACTTTTGAGAATGATCCATCCACTCTAACGGGTTGCCGGTAATTATTCTAGCCCTTTATCTGTCGAAAAGAAACTCATAAGACCGATCAAACACCTCAAACGAGTTGCCAGTTGCATAGCCTCTCAGAATTGGGGTCAAAACCATCGTAGAGGTACGAAATCCGTATTCGTCAAAACATCAATCCGGGTGAATTGAGAGTCATTTGGCAACTATGCTAGCCTATTGTCAGTAAAATAGGCACTTTTGAGAATGATCCATCCACTCCAACGGGTTGCCTGTAGCATAGCTTCTTGGAATTGATATCTAAACCATCTGAGAGGTACGAAATCCGAATCAGTCAAACCTTCAAACTGGGAGTATTGCGAGACATTTGGCAACAATGCACGTCCTTTGTCTGTCAAAAATATGAAACTCTTAAGAGCGATCCAACTGCCAGACGAGTTGCCGGTAAAATAGATTCTCAGAATTACAATCTATATCAGAGAGGTGCAACTCGATCTGCTGAAACTTCAACTGGGCGTATGGGATTCAACTTGGAGTGAGTACCATTATTTCCTCCTTTTTTATCTTGTCGAAAAAAGAAACTTAAGACAGATCCAACCTCCCAAACGAGTTGCCAGTTGCATAATTCCCAGAATTGTGGTCAGAACCATCGTAGAGGTACAAAATCCGTATTCGTTCAAAACATCAATCCGTCGGGAGAATTGATAGTCATTTGGCAACTATGCTAGCCTATTGTCAGTAAAATAGCCCATTTTGAGAATGATCATCCACTCCAACGGGTTACCGGTAGCATAGCTTCCTGGAATTGATATCTAAACCATCAGAGAGGTACGAAATTCGAATCAGTCAACCTTCAAATTGGGAGTATTGCGAGAAATTTGGCAACAATGCAAGTCTTTTGTCTGTCAAAAATATGAACTCTTAAGAACGATCCAACTGCTCAAACGAGTTGCCGGTAACACAGATTCTCGAAATTACAATCTAAATCATCAGAGAGGTGCAAAATCAATATTGGCTGAAACTTCAAACGGGAGTACTGGGATATCTTTTGTAATTATGCTAGCCCATTATCTGTCGAAAGAAAAACTCTAAGAGCGATCAAACCACTCGAACGAGTTGCCAGTTGCATAACTTCCCAGAATTATGGTCAAAACTATCGTAGAGGTACGAAATCCGTATTCGTCAAAACATCAATCCGGAGAATTGCGAGTCATTGGCAACTATGCTAGCCTATTGTCTGTCAAATAGGCACTTTTAAGAATGATCTACAGTCAACGGGTTGCCGTAGCATAGTTCCTTGAATTGATATCTAAACCATCTGAGAGGTACGAAATCCGAATCAGTCAAACCTTCAAATTGGGGTATTGCGAGACATTTGGCAACAATGCAAGTCTGTGTCTGTCAAAAATATGAACTCTTAAGAACGATCCAACTGCTCAAACGAGTTGCCGGTAACACAGATTCTCGGAATTACAATCTCAATCATCAAAGAGGTGCAAAATCGATATTGGCTGAAACTTCAAACGGGAGTATTAGGATTCCTTGGTAATATGCTGGCCCATTATCTGTCGAAAAGAAACTCTTAGGAGCGATCCAACCTCTCAAACGAGTTGCCAGTTGCTAACTTCCCAGAATTGTGGTCAAACCATCGTAGAGGTACGGAAGCGTATTCGTCAGAACATCATTCCGGGAGAATTGCAAATCATTTGGCAACTATGCTTGCCTTTTGTCAGTCCAATAGACACTTTTGTGAATGATCCCACCACTCCAACGGGTTAACGGAAGCATAGCTTCCGGAATTGATATCTAAACCATTAGAGATGTACGAAATCCGAATAAGTCAAACCTTCATACTGGGAGTATTGCGAGACATTTGGCAACAATGCAAGTCTTTTGTCTGTCAAATATGAACTTTTAAGAACTATCCAAGTGCTCAAACAAGTTGCCGGTAGCACAGATTCTCGAAATTACAATTTAAACCATCAGAGTGGTACGAAATCCATAACGGTCAAAACTTCAAACAGGGAGAATTGCAAGTCATTGGCGCAGCAGTGTCTTCTA
This sequence comes from Kingdonia uniflora, assembly GCA_014058105.1. Taxonomy (NCBI): domain Eukaryota; kingdom Viridiplantae; phylum Streptophyta; class Magnoliopsida; order Ranunculales; family Circaeasteraceae; genus Kingdonia; species Kingdonia uniflora. The sequence goes on from JACGCM010002598.1 coordinate 18,088, forward strand.
TAAGTCAAATATGCACTTAATAACAATCTAACAACTCAACGAGTTGATGGTAGCATAGCTTCCCGGAATACAATCTAAATCATCAGAGAGGTGCAAAATCAATAATGGTTGAAACTTCAAACTGGGAGTATTGGGATACCTTTGGTAATTATTCTAGCCTTTATCTGTCGAAAAGAAACTCTTAAGACAGATCCAACCTCTCAACGAGTTGCCAGTTGCATAGCCTCTCTGAATTGGTTTCAAAACCATCGTAGAGGTACGAAATCCGTATTCGTCAAAACATCAATCGGGAGAATTGAGAGCCATTTGGCAACTATGCTAGCCTATTGTCTGTCAAATAGCCCATTTTGAGAGAATGATCCATCCAATCCACGGGTTGCCGGTAGCATAGCTTCCTGGATTGATATCTAAACCATCAGAGAGGTACGAATCCGGATCAGTCAAACCTTCAAACTGGGGTATGCGAGACATTGGCAACAATGCAAGTCTTTTGTCTGTCAAAATATGAACTCATAAGAGCGATCCAAACTGCTCAAACGAGTTGCCGGTAAAATAGTTCTCAGAATTACAATCTATATCATCAGGGAGGTGCAAAATCGATATTGGCTGAAACTTCAAACTGGGAGTATTGGGATACCTTGGTAAATATTATTCCCCTTTATCTGAGAGAAGAAACTCTTAAGACAGATCCAACCTCTCAAACGAGTTGCCAGTTGCATAACTTCCCAGATTGTGGTCAGAAACCATCGTAGAGGTACAAAATCCGTATTCGTCAAACATCAATCCGGGAGAATTGATAGTCATTTGGCAACTATGCTAGCCTATTGTCAGTAAAATAGCCCATTTTGAGAATGATCCATCCACTCCAACGGGTTGCCGGTAGCATAGCTTCCTGGAATTGATATCTAAACCATCAGAGAGGTACGAAATTCGAATCAGTCAAACTTCAAATTGGGGAGTATTGCGAGACATTTCGCAACAATGCAAGTCTTTGTCTGTCAAAAATATGAACTCTTAAGAACGATCCAACTGCTCAACGAGTTGCCGGTAACACAGATTCTCGAAATTACAATCTAAATCATCAGAGAGGTGCAAAATCAATATTGGCTGAAACTTCAAACCGGGAGTATTGGGATATCTTTTGTAATTATGCTAGCCCATTATCTGTCGAAAAGAAACTCTAAGAGCGATCAAACCACTCAAACGAGTTGCCAGTTGCATAACTTCCCAGATTGTGGTCAAAACTATCGTAGAGGTACGAAATCCGTATTCGTCAAACATCAATCCGGGAGAATTGCGAGTCATTTGGCAACTATGCTAGCCTATTGTCTGTCAAATAGGCACTTTTAAGAATGATCTATACACTCCAACGGGTTGCCGGTAGCATAGCTTCCTTGAATTGATATCTAAACATCTGAGAGGTACGAAATCCGAATCAGTCAAACCTTCAAACTGGGAGTATTGCGAGACATTGGCAACAATGCAAGTCTGTTGTCTGTCAAAAATATGAACTCTTAAGAACGATCCAACTGCTCAAACGAGTTGCCGTAACACAGATTCTCGGAATTACAATCTCAATCATCAAAGAGGTGCAAAATCGATATTGGCTGAAACTTCAAACCGGGAGTATTAGGATTCCTTTGGTAATTATGCTGGGCCATTATCTGTCGAAAAGAAACTCTTAGGAGCGATCCAACTCTCAAACGAGTTGCCAGTTGCTTAACTTCCCAGAATTGTGGTCAAAACCATCGTAGAGGTACGGAAGCCGTATTCGTCAGAACATCATTCCGGGAGAATTGAAAATCATTTGGCAACTATGCTTGCCTTTTGTCAGTCCAATAGGCACTTTTGTGAATGATCCACCCACTCCAAAGGGTTACCGGAAGCATAGCTTCCTGGAATTGATATCTAAACCATTAGTGATGTACGAAATCCGAATAAGTCAAACTTTCATACTGGGAGTATTGCGAGACATTTGGCAACAATGCAAGTCTTTTGTCTGTCAAATATGAACTTTTAAGAACTATCCAAGTGCTCAAACAAGTTGCCGGTAGCACAGATTCTCGAAATTACAATTTAAACCATCAGAGTGGTACGAAATCCATAACGGTCAAAACTTCAAACAGGGAGAATTGCAAGTCATTTGGCAGCAGTGTCTTCTATAAGTCAAATATGCACTCTTATAACAATCTAACAACTCAAACGAGTTGATGGTAGCATAGCTTCCCGGAATTACAATCTAAATCATCAGAGAGGTGCAAAATCAATAATGGTTGAAACTTCAACTGGGAGTATTGGGATACCTTTGGTAATTATTCTAGCCCTTTATCTGTCGAAAAAGAAACTCTTAAGACAGATCCAACCTCTCAAACGAGTTGCCAGTTGCATAGCCTCTCTGAATTGGTTTCAAAAACCATCGTAGAGGTACGAAATCCGTATTCGTCAAAAATCAATCCGGGAGAATTGCGAGTTATTTGGAAACTATGCAAGCCTTTTGTCAGTCAAATAGGCACTTTTGAGAGTGATCCATCCACTCAAACGGGTTTCCGGTAGTATAGCTTCCTAAAATTGATATCTAAACCATTAGAGAGGTTCGAAATCCGAATCATTCAAACCTTCAAACTGGGAGTATTGCGGACATTTGGCAACAATGCAAGTCTTTTGTCTGTCAAATATGAACTTTTAAGAACGATCCAACTGCTCAAACGAGGTTAACGGTAACCCAGATTCACGGAATTACAATCTAAATCATCAGGGAGGTGCAAAATCGATATTGGCTTAAACTTCAAACGGGAGTATTGGGATACCTTTTGTAATTAAGCTAGCCTATAATCTGTCGATAAGAAACTCTTAAGGCGATCCAACCTCTCAACGAGTTGCCAGTTGCATAACTTCCCAGAATTGTGGTCAAAACATCGTAGAGGTACGAAATCTGTATTCGTCAGAAAATCACTCCGGGAGAATTGCAAATCATTTGGCAACTATGCTAGCCTTTTGTCACCCAATAGGCACTTTTGAGAATGATCCATCAACTCCAACGGGTTACCGGTAGCATAGCTTTCTTGAATGATATCTAAACCATTAGAGATGTACGAAATCCGAATCAGTCAAACCATCAAACTGGGAGTATTGCGAGACATTTGGCAACAATACAAGTCTTTTGTCAGTCAATTATGAAATCTTAAGATCTACCCAATGCTCAAACAAGTTGCCGGTAGGACAGATTCTCGAAATTTCAATTTAAACCATCAGTAGTGGTACGAAATCTATAACGGTCAAAACTTCAAACAGGGAGTATTGCGAGTCATTTGGTAGCAATGTCATTTATAAGTCAAATATGCACCCTAATAACAATCCAACTACTCAAACGAGTTGATGGTAGCATAGCTTCCGGAATTACAATCTAAATCATCAGAGAGGTGCAAAATCCCTAATGGTTGAAACTTCAAACTGGGAGTATTGGGATACCTTTGGTAATTTTCCTTGCCCTTTATCTGTCGAAATGAAACTCTTAAGACCGATCCAACCTCTCAAAACGAGTTGCCAGTTGCATAGCCTCTCAGAATTGGGGTCAAAACCATCGTAGAGGTACGAAATCCGTATTCGTCAAAACATCAATCCGGGAGAATTCTGAGTCATTTGGCAACTATGCTAGCCTATTGTCAGTCAAATAGGCACTTTTAAGAATGATTCATTCACTCAACACGGGTTGCCGGTAGCATAGCTTCCTGGAATTGATATCTAAACCATCAGAGAGGTACGAAATCTGAATCCGTCAGACCTCAAACAGGGAGTATTGCGAGACATTTTGCAACAATGCAAGTCTTTTGTCTGTCAAAAATATGAACTTAAGAACGATCCAACTGCTCAAATGAGGTGCCGGTAACCCAGATTTTCGGAATTTCAATCAAATCATCATAGAGGTGCAAAATCGATATTGGCTGAAACTTCAAACCAGGAGTATTGGGATACCGTTTGCAATTATGCTAGCCCATTCTCTGTCGAAAAGAAACTCTTAAGAGCGACCAACCTCCCCAAACAAAGTTTCCAATTGCATAATTTCCCAGAATTGTGGTCAAAACCATCGTAGAGGTACGAAATCCGTATTCGTCAGAACATCAATCCGGGAGAATTGAAAATCATTTGGCAACTATGCTAGCCTTTTGTCAGTCAAATAGGCACTTTTGAGAATGATCCATCCACTACAACGGGGTTACCGGTAGCATAGCTTCCTGGGATTGATATCTAAACCTCCAGAGAGGTACGAAATCCGAATCAGTCAAACTACAAATGGGGAGTATTACGAGACATTTGGCAACAATGCAAGTCTTTGGTCTGTCATAAATATGAACTCTTAAGAACGATCCAACTGCTCAAACGAGTTGCCGATTACACAGATTCTCGGAATTGCGATCTAAATCATCAAAGAGGTGAAATCGATATTGCTGAAACTTCAAATCGGGAGTATTGGGATACCTTTTGTAATTATGCTAGCCCCTATCTGTCGTAAAGAAACTCTTAAGAGCGATCCACCTCTCAAACAAGTTTGCAGTTGCATAACTACCCAGAATTGTGGTCAAAACCATCGTAGAGGTACGAAATCCGTATTCGTCTGAACATCAATCAGGGAGAATTGCAAATCATTTGGCAACTATACTAGCCTTTTGTCAGTCCAATAGGCACTTTTGAGAATGATCCATCCACTCCAACGGGTTACCGGTAGCATAGCTTCCTGGAATTGATATCTAAACTATTAGAGATGTACGAAAATCCGAATAAATCAACCTTCAAACTGGGAGTATTACGAGACATTTGGCAACAATGCAAGTCCTTTGTCTGTCAAATATGAACTCTTAAGAACTATCCAACTGCTCAAACAAGTTGGCGGTAGCACAGATTCCGGAATTACAATTTAAACCATCAGAGTGGTACGAAATCCATACAAGGTCAAAATTTCAAAAAGGGAGTATTGCGAGCCATTTGGTACCAATGCTTTTATAAGTTAAATATGCACTCTATAATAAAAATCCAACTACTCAAACGAGTTGATGGAAGCATAGCTTCCCGGAATTACAATCTAAATCATCAGAGAGGTGCAAAATCCATAATGGTTGAAACCTCAAACTGGGAGTATTGGGATACCTTAGGTAATTATTCTAGCCCTTTATCTGTCGAAAAGATACTCTTAAGACGATCCAAACCTCTCAAACGAGTGTGCAGTGCAGTTGCATAGCCTCTCAGAATTGGGGTCAAAACAGTCGTAAAGGTACGAAATCGTATTCCTCAAAACATCAATCAGGAGAATTGCGAGTCATTTGGCATCTATGCTAGCCTTTGACAGTCAAATAGGCACTTTTGAGAATGATCCATCCACTCCACGGTTGCCGGTAGCATAGCTTTCTGGAATTAATATCTTAACCATCTGAGTGGTACGAAATCCGAATCAGTAAACCTTCAAACTGGGGAGTATTGCGAGACATTTGGCAAACAATGCAAGTCATTTGCCTGACAATTATATGAACTTTAAGAACGATCCAACTGCTCAAACGAGTTGACGGTAACCCAGATTCTCGGAATACAATCTAAATCATCAGAGAGGTGATAAAATCGATATTGGCTGAAACTTCAAACCGGGAGTATTGTGATACCATTTGTAAATTATGTATCCCATTATCTGTCGAAAAAAAAATCTTAAGAGCGATCCATCCTCTCAAACAAGTTGCCAGTTGCATAACTTCCCAGAATTGTGGTAAAAAACAATCGTAGAGGTACGAAATCCGTCTTCGTCATAACATCAATCCGGGAGAATTGCAAATCATTTCGCAACTATGCTAGCCTTTGGTCAGTCCAATAGGCACTTTTGAGAATGATCCATCCACCCCAACGGTTGACCGGTAGCATAGCTTCCTGGGATTGATATCTAAACCATTAGAGATGTACGAAATCCGAATCAGTCAAACCTTCAAACCGGGAGTATTGCGAGACATTTTGCAAACAATGCAAGTCTTTTGTCTGGCAAATATGAACTCTTAAGAACTATCCAACTGCTCAAAAAAGTTGCGGCAGCACAGATTCTCGGAATTTCAATTTAAACCAACAGAGTGTACGAAATCCATAACGGTCAAAATTTCCAAAGGGAGTATTGCGAGTCATTTGGAACCAATGCCTTTTATAAGTTAATTATGCACTCTTAATAACAATCCAACTACTCAAACGAGTTGATGGAAGCATAGCTTCCCGGAATTACAATCTAAATCATCAGAGAGATGCAAAATCCATAATGGTTGAAACTTCAAACAGGGAGTATTGGTATACTTTGGTATTATTCTAGCCTTATCTATCGAAAAGAATCTTAAGACCGATCAAACCTCTCAAACGAGTTGCCAGTTGCATAGCCTCTCTGAATGGTTTCAAAACCATCGTAGAGGTACGAAATCCGTATTCGTCAACAACATCAATCCGGGAGAATTGAGAGCCATTTGGCAACTATGCTAGCCTATTGTCTGTCAAATAGGCACTTT
>JACGCM010001205.1:0-10089 GCA_014058105.1 Kingdonia uniflora
AAAATATATTCATATCCCAAAAGGATTGAGTATGTGGTACTAATGTCTCTAGGACATGTGTCGTCACCATCTAATTATCGGTCATGCCAATGGAGAGATAGATCCATAGGCAGGTTTTATAGTAGATCAACTATCATACATAGAATTTAACTACCTCTCAAGCAATAAATTTAAATAACTACAATTTAGAATAAATTAAAAATCTCATGTATGTCATGAGCACTTTATTAAAATATAAATGATTTGTTCCTAACAAAATCAAAAATACTGACAAAAAGTAAATCAAGTTTATACGAGAAAATAAACTACTAGTGTAATAGCCTAATTTCGTGATTCGAACTTATCCTTTACACCAAAGATATTCAGAACAACTAGTAAATAACGAATAATAATTAGTACAAAGTTTAGGGTGGAAAACCTTTGAATAGGCTAAAAACCATGACCTCTCTTGAGGATTTAGAAAGAGAGAGGGATTTTATTAAGGATTATTAACTATTATAATGGAAGTTCTAAATAGTTTTGTATATAGTGTTAAGTGAGTATTCTTCTGTTCTTCATCTGGAATTCCCTGATCCTATTTCTAGGTCCTATAATATGACTGTTTGATTACCATTATTATCCTTAATGATGAACGTTACAATATATATTTGATAATCTTTGATCTGATTGTGTAACATTATGATTTTGTTATTTTGTAACGGCTTCATTGATGATGTACGATGTATTTTGTTGGCTCGAACTATTGATGTAGAGGTCAAAAGTGATTACTATAACTTTGTAACTGTAATATGCCATACACTGTGTTATGTGTCTGCTGATGAGGTCGAGTGGTCGTATGATGGTCGAAGATAAAGTATGAGTCCGAGATGCAGAATAAGCTACTACAACCGCCCCCTCTCAGCCAATAGTATGAGACATATTGTGGGCAAGTGGTGTTAGTTAAGAAGCTTCATTAATACTGTAATTAATACTTGGGAATCATCTCCAAAGCATCGCCATGAATATATGTTTAGGTTTTCTAAAACCAATGGTTCTAGTCAATTTTGCTGCATGGGAAATCTTTCTGACGTTGAGAATTTAGAAAGTCATCTTTAATGCTAACTGTAGTATAAAGGGCACTCTGATTTTGTTGTGATGAACCAAGTATTCTCATGAATTGTCTTCTGCATATTTTTTAGTTAACTATTTGCTGTAACTTGGAAACTTCTGGGTGTGGAGAATATGGTAATGACAAGGCAACAATCACGGGGAGGGTGAGGATTCGAGCGAAGATGGAAAAATTATGTCAGATACTTTGGAAGCCAGCCTTGCACCAGCCGCCGCAATTCCAGTGTCCCCTACATTTCATGGGATGACATACGAGGAGGGGGTGGAGGCAGGTGATGACTATTTAAATAGTGTATTTCCATTATCTGCTGACATCAGAGAGGAGCACAAAAAATAGGTTGTGGCTACTGGCGGAGGAAGCTGTTACAGCTGAAGATGAAGCGGCAGGCGTTTGTCTAAGGGAATCTCGTCAGTACCCTGCTGGTGAGTGGGTCCTGTCTAAGAAATAGGGCCCTCCTTCTTTGTCATGCGGGGTGGTGGGGGTAATGGGGGAAAAGACGGTAGTGTAGGAAATTTTTCTTCCATGGACCAAAAATTTTGGCCATGAAAAAAGATCATCTATCGGTACCGTAACTCCTTTGGTGATTTCTAGTTCTTGGACTTCCTGGCCCAGTCGTGCGGGAGATCAAAGTTTGGAAGTCTGCTTCAATTTTGAATCTTCTTCCTCGGTGACTGCTGAGAAGTGTTTCAAACTATAGTTTGTAAAGTGATATGTGGAACTGTCTATAATATGTAAAGTAATTTGTAATTCCTGAGATATAAGAACTATTCGAGCTAATGAAATTTCTTTGTGCTACCAACTTGTATTTTGAATGTCCACTATATATGCCTATTATTATGTGCGAACTGTATTGTTGGGTAATTAGGAAAATAATAATGCAACACAGTGAATAAGGCAAAAGGGAGAAAAATAGAGGTCAAGAATTAGGTAGGTGTGAGAGAAACGTCTAGTGTGATGGAGGATATTTGAACAAATCGAACTGCGAGGATGTGTAAAGGCAAGTGGAATTTAAGGTTGAAAATAGAGGAGTCCAAAAATGTAAAAGGGTCGTTGGTGAAAGTAAGTAAATAATTGGCTTAAGATGTGTAGTGGCGTATAAATCCAGAAGGAAAACCTTCGCTAATATGTTTGTAAGGGAAAATGCAATAAGGAGCTGAACAAATAAGATTTTACGCAAAAAACTCAGTGAAGGCTGAGACAAACCACGACCTCGAGGAGGATTTTGATGTAAAATCCAGTAAGATGCTAGCTATTGCGCACTTTTGGAGTGATGTTAGGGTTATGAAGTAAGGATAGTAAATATTGTGGTCCTGTAGAATCTATTCTCTACTGTATTTATAGTGATACAGGCAGTTTTACAAAAAGAATGAAATAATCTCCTATTCGGGGGGGAATGGGCGAACTTTGCGGATCTTTAACAGTTTTTTCTGACCAGGCTTCAACGACTACTTTTGGTAAGTCGAGGACTTATGGTATCTTCTAGAATGTTTAGCTGTCTTCAACTATACAATGTTGGTTGTCTCGACTACACAATGTTGGTTTGTCTTCAACTATACAATGCTGGCTTAATCTTGTCGCATCTGGGGAATATGCTACTAAATTACCCATTCTTGACAGAAGTACTGGTATTATGTCGAGAAGAAGCTGGAAGCTGGAGAGATGTACAAACATTTTGATCAGTCTTTAATTGTCATTTCAAGGTCAAGGTTAACTGTATTTGGTCATGCCATTACGAGGAGCAATTAATGCATTTTATTGGAACTGTTAAAATAAATGGGTATAAAATAGGAGGTGATAGATTGAATTTATGGTGGTGGACTGGTAAGATGTTACCCCAAGTGTGGCTGAGGGAGCCGGGGGAGGGTGGATAGGGTATGCTGACTACCAAGCAAAGGTAAGTTACTTTATGATCCCTTGCTTGTTGGCATCATGATAGGGGGTGGTTGGGGAGATAGATTGAGGGAATGTTTATATGTGGTGTATCTTTTGGAATTGAGGGTAGATGTTGTGTTAAGGGTAGTGAAGGTTATCAAAATGATGAAAAATAGGTTGTGCTCATATTAAAGACGATGATGTGAAGGTGGATGGGCATTTTGGATCTTGGCTAACGGTCGAGATTTATATTATTTTATGCTATGCCTTTTTTAGAGAGGGGTGGCGTTGTTCTTAGAAGTTCACTGATATGAGTTCTTAGGATATCGTTGTCCTTGTTCCTGCTGGAGGGCAATGTCTGATTCTAGTATAAAAGAGCTTTAATGTTAGATTTTGGTTGAAAAGTAAGCATCAAAATTAGTGGACATGTCGAAGCAAGGATTGTAGAAGATGGTGAATGTAGGGGAATAAATGTAATCGAATAAGATAGATATCGAGTGTAAGAAATGTAATCGAATGAGATAGATATTGAATGTAATAAACATTTCTAAATAAATAATTTTTTAAGTAGTCTAAAATGTTTGGTGTCTATTTATTTTCAACGAGCTCTTTGGAGTATGAGTATACTCTAATACTTTTGTGTCGAATATATTGCCATGTTTTAGAGTCGAAGATATTTGACCGTGTGGGGCCAGGGACAGATTTGAATTTGATTGATTTGACTATGATTTGTAAAGTTCAAAGCAGAATAAATACATGTGAGTTAGACTTTGATTGGAGGGTTTATAAATAGTTTTTGCTTTTGCAGATGTTATTCATTCATGCAAGGATGGTTAAGACGAGATCTCAGGCCCGAAATAGGGTATACAGACATGTTCAGGCGATGTACTGGGTACTATACACTCAATACTTTGGTTTTGGAATTCTAATATGCATATGGATGATCCTAAGGAGCTTAATTACGAAGGTTGGGCGAGACAGAGGCGAAGGAAGTTGAGGAGGAATTTGAGTTTCGTGTCAAATTATAGTTTGGCGTTCTCTTGAACGTTATGGTGGTATGTGGACTCGAGCAAAGTGTTGTGAAGAAGGAAGATGAAGCTGCAGCTAGAGGTTTATGAAGTTATAAGTTTGTAGGTATAGGTCTTTGTAAGGAGTGCTATGGTCAATAAAATGTAATGAAAGTAGTGGTCATGATATTTTGTCGACTTAAGTAGTGTGGTGTTATTTGTCAATTTAATATGTATTTGTAAAAATTGGGAATGGCAAATAGCTTTAGCAAATTTCGGTAGGATGTCGAATAAAATGATATTGTATATATTGGAATATTATACCCAAAAATATAGGGATTTGTAGGTAAAGTAGAAGTGGGGGAACTAACAAGGATAATGATTATGGCAAGATGTGTTCCATTAGTGAGATTTTGAAATATAAGAAATTGATGTACATCTTTGTGACAAGATAGGTTGTGGTTGTTACGCATGAATGTAGTAGAAGAAATTCTTCGAGATATGGAAAGATTACAGAGGGAGTGTAAGGGTTTATTGTCGTTGAGACGGCAAAGTATCAAAGAGACTAGGAAGAGAAGTAGAGGCATTACGTTCGTGAGTTTAAACGGTCATGAACTGATGCGATGAACAGTCACGTGGGGTCTATAAATAGTTCTGATGTGGGTGGTTGTCCATATCTTCAAACTCATTAAAAAAAAATCCAGTGCGAACTGCTTTGCTCGTGTTGGATTTGTGTCTACAATTGCGAAGGAGGAGATAGTATTGTGATTGGAGGGCCAAACGAGCGAAGGAAAGGGATACGGAAGCTGCGTCGTAAACATGGTTAGTGATATGTTTTAGTTATTTTTTGCTTGGTTTTGATTTATTAGAGATGATAAACAAACAAGATTAAGTATGTGTAATGCTGTTATAGAATGAATTGAAAGTGAATGGTTTTTGTATGTAAGAGATAGTATAATAGGGCTAGTGTTTGACAGAGGATTATTAAATTATTATGGGACTGTTATGGTTGATGGTGTAGAAGAAATGAAGTTATAGGGGGTTATAGATGGGTTCTGGTGTGAGCGGTGTGTGATAAATGGGCAGAGAGGAGTGGAAAGAGTGATCGGGTGGTGGTGTTGTGGTGTATGGCACGATTGTAGTAAAAAAATTTTGATTCGGCTAGATTGTCGGGAACTTTGTCTTTTGTTGAGATTTGGGGATTTTGTGCCAGAGAAGGGGAATTCGTAATTTTGAATGATGGTGTTTTTGGCGAGAAATAGGTTAAGTGTCTTCAGGAAGCTGTTGGGTTTCCTAAAATTTGACCAAAATTAAGCCAGGTTTAATAAGTTATCGATGTTGATTATTAAAATTAAAAGTCATCGAGAACTGAGCATATTTGTTACTAATCGAAGATAGGAATATGAATGAAATCATATTAATCGTATAAGAACTGTAGTATTAAATATAAATATAAAATGATTGTAGTAGACAGTAAAGAGAATGGCATGTTGGAGAGTAATCTCGACAGCGATATGATTATGAATATATGAACTTATGAACATATATATGTATCACATATATAGATACTAACTGTGGTAAAAATATAGAATTTGATTGACAGGTTCTTAAAATGGATGAACCAACTCAAATCAATGATAAAGATATATACGAGAACTTGAGACTTTGCAGATCGATGTAGCTATTTGCGCTCAACAACTGGGAGGTAGTTATTAGAGAGTGGGTCGAGTAGTGTGGACGTAGCTGGTGTGGACCAGTTTAGGGTGGCACATAGAGTGTCGAGTTGTCCGATACAGATGTAGATCACGAGGCACAAGCTAGTGATCGAGATGGTAGCGGTGGGGGGACGATGATGTCGAAGAGGGTGATGACGTTTGTTATGGGAAGGGCCCGGAGACAAAGGAAATTTTGAGGTTTAAGAAAAAATATGGTATTCCTAGAGATATTAGGTTAAAGGAGTACCAGTATGATATGATTGATCAGGATGCTCCATTTGGAGGGATTCTCGTACATCGAGGGAAAATAAAGAAAGGGTTGAAGCTTCCCATTCGAGCTGACCAGAAAAAGTTGATGAACTTTTTTGATGTTGACATGGTCAGCTCAATCCAAAGTGTACGACCGATTTAGGGTATGGGGGCGATAATGATCGACTCGAGGCCAGGAGGTTGGAGTTTATCAGTGTCAATGATTTATGTGTGTACTACGCACTAAAGACGGTTACCGCTATCTAGCAGGTTCCTTAAAAGACCATTGTTTTATTATATGGTGTCAACAGGGGGCGTTATAGTGATGAACGGTTACTTGGTTCTCGTAACTATGAGTTCTACGAGAAGAACCCTGGGGAGCCCTTAAATAGAAGGACGTTTCATTTAGGTTTGCGGTTAGGTAATTATAATTATCGATGTTCGAGATATCCAAAAAATGTTGTATGTTTGTAACTATTTTGCATTTGTGTGCAGCTTTGAAGGAGGTTGACAAAAATTCTGAAGTGAAAGATGAAGTGTGTACAGGGTAAGGAAGGTATTTTTTTGGTCAGGTTGACAATTGGTCATCGCCAGGGTTTATAGGTACTTGTTTGAAGAGATAGGGTTGAAAAGGTCGAGAGCTAAAGGTGCCAAAGTTCCAGTTATCGATGGGAAGATGTCTGCAAAGAACAAGAGAGCTGCAGATAACAGTCTTCCTCTAGAGAATCCTTCTCTGAAGGGTTTACAACACTGAACGGAAATAGATGCAATTCTGGGAGTCTCTTGGGTAAGAGGAAGAAGACAAGAGGATTGGATGAGGATGTTCCTCGTTGCTTTCGTACAAGAGAACTACTCGACAATCGACAAAGATGGGGGGCGGCAAAAACTGTGAAAAAAGTGGCTGTACTAAATGGTCATCCTCCACGGAGCTCAGGGAGTGTGCTGCCGAAGAAGACAGATGTGGGGGACCTCAAAGAATAGATTTTTTATGGAGTTCGAGGGGAAGTGCAAAAATAGTGATGTATATGTCGGGGACGGACGTTCTAAAGGCTGAAGTAGATGATGCTTGGTTGGGGCTCATAGTTGGTGTCATTTCTTAACGAGGGAAGCGAATATGTCGAAGGTGAGGAATTTTCTGCTTTGTTACGATTAAAGAAACTGGTATGCCATTTGAATATCAATTTATGAATGAACTGCAGATTACGAAATTACTGACAGAGGCTAAAGGGTATATTATTGATAGTAGTGACCTGGCCAATCAACTGTTGGGTTATAAAAACATCGACAAGGACTTGATGAGGGAAAAAGAATTATTGATTGAAGATAAAGAAAGATCTGAATGCAAGGCTCAATACTACAAGCTGCATGCGAAAAAGGCAAGGGAGGCTGCTATTCGAGAAGTTAAGAAACCTTGGAGAAGGAAAACGTGCAGGCTTTGGCGATGCAGAGAGCAAACTTCAAGAAGGATATAAGAGAATAGATTGCAAGGCACGAGAAGCAATGCAGCTGGAGCATGGCAAGATTCTTGATAAGTTAATGCAGATAAACTGAAGAAGTATAAGCAAGTTATGGAACATTTATCTGCGGTAGTATAAGGAGTTGGAGGCGAGGAGGAAAGTGTTTGCAAGAGGTTGGCAAAGTCTTGTGGTGGTGTATACGAAGATTCAAGTTCATATGAGGAAGTGCAGGGGAGTAGAGATGTTCGTGATGAGACAGAAGTGTCGAAGATGTTGTGATGACAGAAGCTGATTCATCTCTTCACGAGGAACCAGGTGATGTGCCTGTGCCAGAGAGTGCTTTCAATGTGGAATGAAGTCATATCTTCTCTTGTAAAGTAGAAAAGTTTGTAAGCTAAACTTAACTATTGGAAGAATGTAAAGTGGTCAGTGGGACCAAAACAATTCGTTTTTTTGATGTTTTTTTTTGTAGGATAACATACATTTAGTTTTATCGAAGTTTTAATGTTTGTGCAAAATAGATGTATGCTAAGTAAGGATGGTGCTGCCCTGATGCATACTCATAAAAGTATGGATTCTGATCAAGTCGATATTTAGAAATATCAATGATTGTCTGGATGCATACTGTAAAGTATGGATCGAGATCAAGTCATAATAGTAAAGATGGTAGTTTGTCATATGCGTACTATGAGTATGGAGCAAGATCAAGTCGATATTTATAAATATGAATGCTTGTCTGGATGCATACTATAAAGTATGGATCGAGATCAAGTCATATATTGAAATATGGAAGCTTGTCCTGATGCATACTTATGAAGTATGGATCAAGATCTAGTCGCTATTTAGAAAGCTGAATGCTGTCTGGATGCATACTGTAAAGTATAGTTCAAGATCAAGTCATAAGAGTAAAGATGGTAGTTTGTCCTGATGCTACTTATGAAGTATGGATCAAGATCAAGTCGATATTTAGAAAGATGAATGATGTCTCGATGCATACTGTGAGGTTGGATTGAGATCAAGTCATAATAGTAAAGATGGTAGCTTGTCCTGATGCATACTTATGAATATGGATCAAGATCAAGTCGATATTTAGAAGCTGAATGATTGTCTGGATGCATACTATAAAAGTATGGTTCGAGATCAAGTCATTAGAGTAAAGATGGTATTTATCCTGATGCATACTTATGAAGTATGGATCAAAATCAAGTCGATATTTAGAAAGATAAATGATTGCCTCGATGCATACTGTAAAGTTGGATCGAGATAAAGTCATAATAGTAAAGATGGCAGCTTGTCCTGATGCATTTATGAAGTATGGATGAAGATCAACTCGCTATTAGAAAAATGAATGATTGTCTGGATGCATACTTTAAGGTTGGATCGATATAAAGTCAAATAGTAAAGATGGTAGTAAAGAATATTAATTTGAAATGGTGAAAACTGTTACAAATGTTATCTGTAAAACTTTTTAACTGAGCTGTGTTCCAGGGTATTCAAGTTGGACTTCCATCTTCCATCATCAGCCAGTATGTTCCACTATCTGTTTTGCGTGGACAATGTAGGGCCCTTCCCAATTTTCAGAGAATTTATAGAATTCTTAGGTCGAGTATATCCACGATTCATCGAAGGACCAGGTCGCCGATGCCAAATTTTTGTGGTCAAACTATTTTGTTATAGGTTTCTTCAGTGTATCACGATATCATCCCAAGTTTACAATGGCTTGGTCTCGTGTTTCCTCGATCCAGTTAAGGTTGCATAGGAAATCGAGCTCGTTGTCTTCATCCATTATTTTTCTTGGCACTAGGGAGGTCGAGGTCTGAAGGTATAACTACTTCAGTACCAAAGGCCATCATAAATGGAGTGCAACCGGTTAAAGTTTGAGGAGTGGTACGATATGCCCAGATACCACTAAGTAGTTCATCGACCCATCTGCCTTCTTATCATCGAGACGCTTTCGTAGTCCTGATTTGATGCTTTGTTTAGGGCTTCAATAGTCCGTTGCCTTGAGGGGTAGTATGGTGTAGAAGTGGAGAGTTGTATCTTGTATTTGTGGAGGAAGGCAAGGACTTTTTGCTGATGAATTGCTTTCCATTGTCATAGCGTATCATTTGTGGGCAACCAAACTAGTAATGATGTGCCCATAGGAATTTGATAACTTCATTTCATCTGTATGACAGAGGGGAACTGCTTCGACCCACTTTGTGAAGTAATTTGTGGCTACAAGAACGAATCTTCGATTCTCGAAGCTGGGTGGATAGGTCCAATGATATCGATCCCCATGTTGAATGGCCAAAAGACATTGCTAACGTGTAAGTCGAGTGCTGGGCTTTTGATGTCGTGAGCATGAATTTGGCATTTGTAGTACTTCCGTAAAAAAAAATACAGTCTGTGTCTTATTTTGGGCCAGTATATTCTTGGGTGAATGCTCATTGTGCTAAGATCTTCCTGATACTGAGCTCCATATATTCCTTCGTGAAGTTCTTGGATTTTGGTTTTTGTTTGTTTTTGAGAATGCATTTAATTAGTGGTCCTCCTTCTATGATACGATATAAGATTTGTCTTGTACTATGAATTTGGGGTATCTGGCAATAATGAATGGGTTTTTCTTTGTTGCTGAGGAGGATGTTGGAGTTGAGATATGCATAAAAGGGATTTCTCCAGTGTCAGGGTCTTCGTTTTTG